>JAQFZM010000458.1:0-32318 GCA_034695785.1 Galumna obvia
TTTCACTGAGTTTTGGTTTATTCTACAAATATGACGAAATCTCATAAAATAGCATGGTGATTTTGAAACTTTCATTTTTTTGTAAACTAGAATAATGAATGAATAAATGAAAAAAATTTTACTTTAAAATTCCATCAATAACCTAGTTAAAACAACAATAATATATTGGATAAAATTTAGGAATTATTCCTACCTATTATTTTAATGATTGTATATACAAATGTAATATATTGTTTAGAAAATAAATAAAAGCATTTTAAAAAGTTAACCATTTTACTTATATAAAATATTAAATTGAAAAAGTAAGTTATATTTTAAGTGAATATTTAGATAATGTGGTGGGAGTAAGAAAGAATAATTGATATAAAATTACGTAAAAATACCATTAAAACTAAATATTTTACAATAAGCAACCATTTTGAGAAATCCCTCACCCTTATACCACTTGTCGCGCCAAAACGAACCAAATGGTGAAATTTTTCTTATTCCTTTCATGTGATCCGTGGCCAATTTTGATTACCCTCAATAATTCAGATATAAACTTGTTTCAAATTTTGTATTAATATATTAAAAACTGTAAAATATAAATTAATATACAAATTTTTAAATAAATTAAATTAATATTTTATTTCTATTGGAAACATGAACAAAGCCCATTTTTTTATATTTATTCAAGTAAATACTAAAATTAATTATTTTGTTTTAATTTCTATTTACTGAGATTAAAAAATTTTTATTGTTCGGTGTTCCAATGCAATTTTTCAAAATCAAATTAATGTTTTTTTTAATTTTTAAAAATATATTCTTTTACGAGTATTTGCAGTGAAATAACGATTATATGATATGATCGGAAAATCAAAAAAATTTAATAAGTTCATAAGATAAATGACTTCATTATTAAAAGGATTAAACTTCAGTCAAATAATTACAATTTACCTAAAATATCAGTAATTTTTTATTGTTTTAATAATATAATACAATTTTCAGATATTGTAATTTGAAATTGAATTGAGTATTTATTAATTGTCGTCGTTTTGGAAAAGATAGTTTTGAAATGTATTAAGTTTAAAATTTTCAATTTAGAAATTATTTCCCTACATTATGAATGAAATCAATTTGAAAACATTTTACACAAAAATATAAAAATGGGATTTTATATTTAGTTGAAATTTTATCATTAATTCATACGATCGATCATTTAAGAATTGATTTTATTTGTTTTGGTTTAAGTTTTTACTTCATAACAAAGTAATTTCATAACATAAAGTATGTGGACATCAAATTTGCACTAGATGTTGAAATTATATATAATAACCGAAGAAATATATTGAAGATTAAAGATTAGATCTCTAAAACAGAACGTGATAAAATTGTCAATAAATAATGATGGTAAAAATCAGTTAATTTGTATTAAGTTTCACTATTCTAGAGATTATTTTTATAGAAACGTAAGAAATTGAAGCTAATATTTGATTCATACATAAATATCTGCTGAGAAATTATTCAGAGTTTTTTCTAAAAATTACTCAATAGTTACAAAATGCTTATCGAGTGATTTTAAACTTGAACGTATTTAATAGTTCGCATATTTTATAAAGCTTTCATTACATTCTTCAATATATTTCTCCGGATCGTAATTATATTGTGGCATGTCTTACGAATGGCCACAATAATGATCAACACTTTTTAGCAAAAAATACTTTATTTCAAAACTAATCAAAAGTAAAGACATTTATTACAGAAATGTTGAACACAATTATAATGATTTATTAAAGAGATATGAATTGACTGAAAGGCTAAACCATAACTAATCGATATGAGAGACTGAGTTCCGGCAGTGTTGTGGTCACTGCTGTGGTTAGAAAGGAACTGAAGTTAATACTGAAAAGCATTGGTTTATAAAGGATTGATTGACTCAATATTAGGTTAATAAGTATGGCTCAGGTCTAATATGCTTTAGACTCTGGCTATGATGTGTGAGCCATTGTATAGGAAATATGTCAACTGTGAGTGAGTTATGTCCAGAATGACATTCAATCTTAGGAATGTCTCAAAATACTTATATAAAAATAGTTATAAACATTGAATTGATTATTTATTATTTATATAATTCAAAAATTGCAAATAAAAAGTTTTTTAATCTCATTTTTTAAAATTAATTATAAACTTGTATAAAATATATTTAAGGTAACTCTAAAAAAGTTTTTTAGTAAAATTGACCTTTAATACAGTTTAACTTCAATAATCTTATAAGTATTAAGAAAGTTAATCTAAATAATTTTATAGAAATATTATTTTTACTGTTATATAAGAGTGATAAATGATAAATTTAAATATTGTCGAAAATAATCTTATATATAAAAATAAAACTCTTCTTGATTATTTTGATAATTTGTTAATTTAACTAATATTTAATAATACAATGATCATGGATAATTTATTATGATAATATCAGGGATTTCAAGAAACTCGACTCCAGTGGGGTGGTAGGGGGTATTTTGGGAAAAATCTCAGGGAGGGTATTAGGTAAGGGTATTTTTCAGAACCCTTAAAAACAACGATTTTGCACTCTTTGGCTTTTTAATGCTACTTTAGGCTATTTAAAGGTTATTAAGTGCTATAATTGTCAATTTTACATGATACTTCACTCAAAAAGCAATATTTCGTCTATTTTTCACTAAAAAATGTTTTTTGGGGTAAAATTGGCTATTAAATACTTTTAATTTTGATGAGAAAATGAAGTTTAAACGATTATTAACGTAAAAGTTTGCCAAAATTACTCATTTTCTTTAAAATTTTGGCAATTTTTTCTAATATTTATAAACATTTGGAGCCGGCCCAATTTTTCTAGGGGTGTCCTTCAGCTCATTTTTTTCCAGTGGGGGTATTTTGCCAATTTTGCTGCTCCAGACGGTATTTTGAAATACCCCCCCCCCCCCCAATTGTCCATCCTTGATAATATTCTTATTAATTTATACTTTCATTATTCTGAAATGAATCATAATTTTAGGAATGATTTTTAAAATATTTATTTAAATATCGATTAATTTAATAAAAATTATAAACAATGTAGAGATAGAGTAGTGGTCGGGTATCATAAAGGATAGAATATCGTAACGATTGTATATACAACGGTTGTATATCTGTTATGAATTATTTATTTTCAAACGAATAAAAATGAAATCAGAGTTTTTTGGGTAAACAAATCATATAACTGTTTTGTAGTGTTTAATATCATATATTTAAATATAATTAAGTTTAAACTAAAAGATATTTAAATTATTATTACAATTTTTAATGACATTTCAATAACAACTGAAAAAATAATGATTATATGCATAACTTAATTTATTAAATGTAATAAAACAAAACTCATTTATTAATATAATTAGAATATCAAGGTCTTTTTTGTTAGAATAAATCATTACCTTGCTTAGTAATAAGTAGAGGTAAAAAATCTTAAAACCTAAATAAGTATTATTCGGATTTATTATTAAATATTCTCATTAACATTTGAAGACAGATAACGTGAATTTGAGCTAGCATTGTTTTATAATGAAATAAAATGCCTAAACATAAAATCTGATTATTTATAAAAGAATTATATTTTTAATTTAATATAACTCATAGAAAAAAATTTCTATGAAATGAAATAATTAAAACCTTTAATTTATTCAATAAATTCTTTATTATTATAATCTTTATTCAATATATTAATTGTTATTTAATAGATTATATTTCAATAGATTCTTAATTAAAAAATAAAAGGAAAATAAAATTCTGTGCCATAGGAGTCATTTTTGGTGATCGATTTATATATTATTCTTTTTTTCCACAGTTTTCAAATGATTTAGGTTAACTGCAAGGTAATTTTAAAATTAATTTAAAATTAAAAAGAATTATAAAATGATTTTACCTCTAAATTCATTGAGAACACACTCGAAGCCAGAATTTTTGTTTTCAATATTTGTCGGTTGTGGTGACCCGATCTGAGTGGCCACTTGTTCTGGCAGGGGTCGACTCATTTGTGCACGATTAGTTGTCATTTCTATATTGTCAGTGGAGTCTTCAATGAAGTGAATCTCAGCCTCAATTTTATTGATGTCACTTATTTTGGCCATTAATTTGTAGATGACAATCAAAATTAAAATTAACAAAATTATTGCTCCACCAATTGCTATAAAAAACGGAACGTTTTGCGCAATCTAGGTAAAAGTTAATTAAAGTAAATTTAAAAAAGTAATAATAAGAAATCCATAATTAACTGTTCCGCAATTTTTGTCCATAAATTCGTACAAATTGCAGTCCTGACATTTCAAAGTGGGTATTGTGAACTGGTCACATGTTGCAGATCCACAAGCAATTTCTGAGCATATATTGCCACCACATGTAATATTGCCACATGTGATGGTCCCGCAGTTGAAATTAGGGCAGGAGAAATTGGAAAAATCCAAATCAGGACATTTGGTTATTGGACAAAATACCCCACCACAAAAGCAATTATCAAACATATTTAATTTTAATTTAGAAAACACTTGATTAGAGTTAGTGTGAGAGACAACTAATAATTAGTTATTTGAAGAACAAAACAGAATAAGAGTTATTCAGATGGAATGTAAATTAAAATAAACATGGTAATATAATAAACATTTGTTATTCATTGGAATTTTCGACGGAAATTTTTGCTTGCTTAGTTTATTTTATAAATCTTTATATAAAATTCATCATCAATAAAATGAGTCATCATACTAAAATTAACATAATTATTTTTAATTGTAATTTTAATTTGATTCAATAACTTATAAAATTATCTTTGAAATTTATTAATATTTTTTAATGCCATCTTAAATTTTAATAATAAAACTTATTATTTTTTAAGATTATATATTAAAGAATTAGAGAACCTTGTAATTTGTAATTCATTAAATATTAAGTAGTTTTCTTATTTGTATAAAATTCCCACTTATTAAAGTAAATAAATAAAGAGAGAGAGAGAGAGAGAGAGAGAGAGAGAGAGAGAGAGAGAGAGAATGATCATGGGAAATAAATTTCAGTTTCATTAAATTAAATAATAAAACAAATGTTAAAAAGATAGTGAAAGAAGGGTTGAGAATAAAAATCTAGAATTAATTAAAGACTTCATTAATTAAAAGTTTATATTTTTATTGGTGAAGTCAAAGTTAAGTATATGTTCTTAACAAAAATATAAATATTAGTGATATACACAGTATATGACCACTTCCAAAGGGTTAGACTCATGTATAATAAGTTATTATACATGAGTCTATTACTATTAATAACTTAAAATTTTATTGAAATCAACAAAACTTTTTTTAAAAAGTTTATATCCTAACCAGGGTCTGCATTTTCCATAAGAAGATTAAAGTTTAAATCTTTAAAAGCTAACATGTTACAAATTATAACTTAAAATTTACAATAAATAATGAATCATAAAATCACTGAATTTGTATTAAAGTTTGTTTTTGAATATAATTATTATAAAAACGTTAATAATGGGAAAATATTTTTGAAACATACATAAATTTATGTCAAAAAATTAATCAGGGTTATTTCTCATATCTTACTAATTACTAGATCAAAAGATTTAAGAAACATTTTATGCTTATACATAATTAATACCATGCACATTTTATAAAGTTTTCATATGAATCTTCAAAAGGAAAATGCGGTTCTGGTCATAACACTTGGTAGGCAAAAGATGAAAGTGACCAAAAGGGTGTTCTTTCAATTATCAATTTATTAAATTTTGTGGTCAAATGGAATCTCTTATTGTTTGTTTGTTTGATAGAGTGCTTTCATACTTGAAATTTATTAGAAATATTAACAGTTTTTTTATTTATAAATTATTTCCGAAAAATTTAAATAATATTTTAATAAATTCTGGATTTTTATTCGCAAAGTTTATAATACAAAAGGAATGTGTTTTGACTGAGAGATGAGAAATACAGAGTTTGATATAAAGGTAATGATTGAATCAAACAATTGTTAAATGCTTTGAAGTGATTTTACAAAATATCAAAGTTTTATAGAAAATAACAGAATATTCTGATATATCAGACAATAAATGCATTTGGCGTTTGAGTAAACAATAGAATCAAATGCACTCTTCTCTCACTACTGGTATTCAGAGATGACTCCGCTCTGGATATAATCATTTCCAGTGAACAAAATATCAATACTGTATTTTTATTTGCGATGAACGCCAAATAAACTCAGAAAAACAGTATAAGTAATGGATGAGCAGTTCTTTCATTGCATCCATTTCCTCATCAAATATTTTTAACTTATCTAGATTAAATCAAACTCAAATATCAGAACAGTTTATCTTTCAAACAAACAATAATAAACTTTTATTTATCTGAAATAAGCCATATTTGATAAAACATTGCATGGTAATACTGGTAATGTCTGAACATCACTGTTGAGATTCAAATAGCAGTTCTCAAAAGATATTCTTAACATAAGTAAATATTTGTCATTAGAGTAAGAATTGATATATTTTGTGATATACTCTCAGTGTTTATTCAATTCGATTGAATCCAATTTTCAAATAAAATATTTATTCTTCAAAAATATATATTTTTTCATTTTTTCCATTAAAACCTTTGCTTTAAATCCGCGGATAAACAAAATTTATTAGTTTTTTTATCAATTTTAAAGTTCATCAGTTATTTAATCCGAAAAGTGTTTCTATGATCACTATTTTATTCATTTCATAAAACATAGTTTCATATAAACTCAAATTTTTCTGACTCTAAGAAGAGTTTATTAATAAATTGTTATAAAATTTCATTTTTAGTACCAATTATTTGCTTCAAAATTTATTTAAAGCAAAACTTTTCCCATAAAGAGAGTAAAAGGTTATTTCTCACTGAAACTTTTTAATCTTGTTAATTGCTTAAAAAGAAGATAAATTCTAATTTGGTTCTATCAAAAAGCGAATCTGAAATTTTTCACTCTTTGATTAACTTTAATTAATTCATAACAATTTTTAAAATTCACTATTATTGAGAGGCGAATGTACTAGGTTGTTAAGCTCAAGAGTTAGATAGCTTTTAAAAGCTTTCATAAATATAAATATAAGATAGGAAACAAAAATATTAAATTGCTCATGTTAGTTTATTTCGAGTAAAATTTAATTTTAGTCATCAAAAGTCAAAACTTAATTTTTTTGAGTTGAAATCAAATATTAAACTTTAATTTGATTTTACTTTTATATAAAAACTATGTTTTTCTTAAATTATTTATTGAATTTATTGAAGTAAAATAATTAGGGTCATATAACTTGACATTTGACTCAATCGATTCAATTTAGAAAATGAATACATCATTAGAGAAGAGATCACTGAATACGACGACAGAAATCAGAGTTAAAACTATTTTCTATTTTAATGATCAGATTTTTGTAAGAAAAGCACATTCAAGATCTCATATCTTAGATATTCTATGAAGAAAAATACTTTTGATAACCCCCTGAGAACTAATGGACAAAACTTTATTTAATGAGAGCCAATTAAATATTTACATTTATTGACAAATAATGACAATTATTGGAAAACATTGAAAAACATTAAGAAGCATTAAGAAGCATGCATAATTTACTAAAATTAAATATATTTCTAAACATTTATCATAGATTTAGATAAACACTTTTCGATTACTTTTTAACACTTTGTCTGAATTTGATATTAGATTTATTTTAATTAGATTTGAATTTTGAACGAATATTGAGAATTTTGGGTTTTAATGTAATCTAAAGTTAATTATTCAAAAAAAAACTAAAAATATGTTAAATATTTTGTTTAGTATTCTCTTATGAATCGGATCCGAATTTTAATTCGAGATGGAGACCTAGACAAATTTGATGAATTGATTTATAAAAGAGAAGAACAGGCCATGTTGAAAAGCAAAACAACCCCCGATTCGCTTAAATTCAAACAATTTAAACAACAGGACTCTAACGATAGTTCACTCGATTGTGACACAAACGACACTGACTTAAACCACAATGAAGTCAATGACGAGAATAATGTCAACCATTTAAATGAGAAACCGATGACAAGGTATTTACCAGTGCCTCACGACAGAGCCGGTGCTGCATCTGACGAAAACAGCGAAGACAGCGGCCCAGAGGCTAACGATTCAAATTTCAATAGCAATCAGAGGTAAATATTTGACTATTTTTTTATTGAAATCAATTTTATTACATTTCGTACTTTTTTTCAATTTGTTTGGAGTTTAAACTTTTCTGTCAACTAATCGATTGATTGGGTATGTGATCAGGGTATTCATGTCTGGATCATTTACTAAATATAATTTTCCAAAAATAATTAAGAATTATTAACAAAAGCTATTTTCAAGACATTTTAAATTACCTTGATTACATAATCTGATAATTAAAGTTTTTTTTGCTAATATTTTCTCCAAGATTAGTTTTTACTTGTTTCAATGGTTGATTCCATTAATGCAACATTTGATCATAAGCTCAAAACTTTGTGATCAGGGATTTGTTTAATCAAGGAGCTTTTGGTTGAGTGCTTGTCCATTTTGTAGCCTGTCTATTTCAATAAGCAATTCTTTAAGAATATAAATTTTTTCATAACAAGTCGTGTCTCAAATAATCTTTATTTTTCTTCGTCTCTGAAAAAAAGTTTATCACTCTTTCACTATATGTCAAAACTCTTGAGAATCATCTCTGAGGGCATTCTTCAGAACTATCCAATCGTTTTTAACTCATTTTTGTTGATATTTTCATTTCGAGCGAAAAATTATAAAATTTAAGTTCTATTTATATGAAATGATTTTTGTTTGTTTTGAAACTAAAATCAGTCTAACATTACGTCAATTAGTTTTTAGTATTCAATATTTAAATATTTAAAGTATTTTTGGAAAAACAAATCATTTGTAAACTCTTTTTACGGATAACTTATTTTGTATTAGAATTAAATATAGGAAAACTTGAATATAATGTTTACAAACCTGTCAGCTCTCAATTATATTAAATTTAAAGGTTTACCAAGGTAACATTTGTCAATCTAGAGCTTTAAATGACAAAATTAGTGTCAAATTTGCGAACTTATATAGAATTTGATTAAAATATTTTTTCTTTCATATATTGTATTAATTTAGCAAAAATTGTATTAAAGCAAAAGCAAAGTTAAAACTGTTTTTTTTGGGAAATTATTTTCGGATTTAATCAGAATTTGATTAAAACTATGACTCCTCTGCAATATTAATGACATGTTTTCTTCTATCAATTGAAGTGTGTATGGTCGTTTTATTAGAATATTCTAGTTTAATGAAAATTGAAAACTTAACATGTTCAACTTTATTAGTTTTACTTTCTTTCAGAAAATATAAGAAAACATCCATTAGTACAATGAATTGAGCTAGATTATAAGATTATTATTAAGAAGTACGGTCTGGGTATGAGAACGTTCAAATCAAGTTATGAAAAGAAAAAATGACATTTACTCAAACATGCAAGATAAATATGAGTTTTAAAACACATTTATATTGAATACAATAGTAAATGTCATTTTTCTCATTCATAGTTCATAAAGAAATCTTTAATCTTTTAATTTTTAAAGCTTTAATATCAAATTTAAACTAACTATAATTAAAAAGATCTTGGTTGTTGGCAGCTGATATTTCAGATATAGAATCTACTAGATATAAACTTCAAAATGATACCAAACTCAATTTAATTTGAATGTTGCCATACCCAGACCGTATTTCTAAGTTTCTAATTCTATTTCCTCAACAAACAATTCCATTCAATATTAAAATTATAAGAAAGAAAAGAGAGTAAAACTATCTATCTACATTTTACCGTTCAACTATCCAATAAATTTGAGGTCAAAGTTAAGAAAAAAACTCTTACAAATTTAAGCCATTGTTAAAAAGTGTCTAGATCTTTTTAATCTTGTTCATTCTTTAATATGATAATTGAGATGTTTTTTAATTCATAATTCACTCAATTAAGAGTCAATTATATATACTTTCAGTTAAAATTTAAGACTTATTTAAAGACATTTATAAAAAAAATCTTTTACTACGATTTTAATCATTTTTTAAATAACTATTTCTTATTTTAATTCATATTATATTTCAAAAATATCTAAATTTAGAGAATTAGTAATTAATTATAATCAATAATTTATTTATTTTTTCTATTTTTTATAGTATATTTCAAATGAGCCTTTTGTTAGTATTTAATAAAGAATCAAATTTCGATACTTTTTATAAAAAAAACCATTTTTTATAATCTATATATAAACTAATTTTCTTTTGATTATCTTAAAGATTATATTTTAATTATGTTTAATAAATTTGAAATCTTTTTATATAACTTAATCCCCAAAACAAACACTCTTTTAAGATATAGATTTTATATAATTTTGTCGCTTTCGCTAAAATATTCTATAATTAATTTTATGTCCAATAAATCTTAATTAAGATTTTGAATAACTTCTCTATATATTAATAATTGATTATAATATTAATTAAAAAAAATAAAATAATCATTAAAAAAAGACGAAATACTGAAAAATAGTCAAAAAGGAATTGTAATTCAATTTAGATAATTGTAGGCATTGCGTGAAAAATATCACCAAATGATGTGTTGCGCCCAAAGGGGGACAATATTTTCAAAGGGAGGGCTTCTGTTTTAGCACAACATTACTCCGGAAATAAAAGATCAGAAACTAATTCATTAATATTTACATATATTTTTAGCAAGTAGAAAATAAATTTGACCTTTATCCTATAATATTTATTAATAATGGTGCAAGCACATTTTGCAATTCATTGCTCCACTTTTTAAAAATTTTGTTTTTTTTTGTAAATCTTTACAAATAATTGAATTTCTAATCGAAGAAAAGAAAAGCAATAATTATATCAAATCAATAGTTATTATGAAAAAGAAATAAATGGAAAATAACTCTGAAAAGTAAGAAAAGGGGACATCACTTCTTTCATCACTTTTTTCTTTATATTTTTCAGTCAACTATTGTTTGATATTTGAAATCAAACAGACGTTTGACTTTTAATTCAAGAAAATGAGTTTTACGACTAAATTTAGTCCATCAGACGATTTATAAATAAAATGAGTTAATCCTAATTTCATAACTAATGATCAAACGATAAGCTCTATCTCTCAAAAGGCCATAAATTTGCAAAAATAATTATAAACCATATATTTCTATAAAAAAATTTGCATCTCTTCTCTAGAATTAGTACCTAGTACATAGTACATTGTACATAGCAACAGAGTTTAAAAATCTGTTATTACCTTCAAAGTGAACACCACTTCATAGCAACCATTACTCTGACTGACACTCAAATAAATTAAGTTTATCGGATTAGAAAATCATTGCTTACTCCAAAATGGTGTTTCAAATGTTGGTCAAATACGCTTCTAGTTTTTATCATGGACAAATCTTAACTTTTCCTAATTGTCTGAAAATATAAGCATAAATACAAAACCGCTTTTAATATGACTAATAAATTATAGATAAAAATTTAATGTTTTCTTTTGAAATTGGAAACTAGATTTTCTGTTTTACCTTGAGCAATTTTTTATTTTTTATTTACTTGAATATACCTACAACTTTTCTTTTGATTTTTATATATAATCTTCAAAAAAATCAATAAAATGACACCAAAATTAGAATTATTTTTAGTTTTGAATGAAATTAATATTAAAAACTTTTATTGTAATAATCATTAAATTTATTATAAATTTAATTCTATAATTAGTTATCTTTTGAAAAAGAAATATATTGCAAAGATCATTCTCCAGAGTTAATGATTTTCATTATTATTATGATATGTTTATGATTCGTAATTTATTCATCAAAATAAAATTGAGTTCAGATTATTTACAAAAACCAATTCATATCAGAGATGTCCACTCATCAAATCCTTAAGAAAAGTATATTCTATAAATAAAAGATACACTAAATGAAACAACATTTATAAAATATCCTTATCTATATTAATGTCTATATTATTGCTACTAATTTTTAATAATTATATGAATTATATTTTAGTAAAAACTGTTAGAATTATTTCAAATCTATTATTAATCAAAAATCGATGATCTGTTCATCCCTTAAATATTAGAATTGATGTCCAAAATTATTGGAACGAAATTCAATGTTTGTGTATAAAAGCGATGTATTGCGGTTTAGGTGAAGTTCTAAATTTATTGAAGTGAGTATTTATTTACCTTGCTTACTTAAATAAGTTCATTAGCTTAACAGAAAATCTTTGGAAAAGTTCTTCGATTTGTTTGAGCATAAAATCAATTTTTGTAAAGATTTAAATCCATATTAAAGTATTTTTTGGCGAACATTTGATTTAATAAATAAAAATCGATGGTATCTTAAAATGGTTTGCATTATGAGATGCCCTCAGGATTTCTCTTTTACCTCATATCGTAATATCGAGTTCTTTTCAAATTAAAATGAATACAGTCTTTGAAATAACTCTTTTAAAGAGAATTTGTTTAATACCTTTTTTTATTAAAATAATTTTTGATGAAAAGTGAGTTTTAATTATTAGTCATAAATTTTGGGAACTCTTGAAAACTGAGTTAAGAGTAATTGATTGTCTCCAACATTATGTTGAAAATAGTGCCGACACTTGTTGTTAAAGCATTGGAGGTCTACATTAGACAATGAAATTGGATCGGACCAGACCTACACTCATGAGTTCCCAAAATTTTGAATATATTTTATATATTTTTCTCTTTATAAGTAAAACTATATTTTGTATTGAATTCTAGCCATTATTTTAATTAATGTAATTAATTAAGAAATTAATTATTCCATATAATAAGTAAATGGGATTTTAGAACATCACTATTAAGAAAAAAAAATTTCTAAATATAAAAAGTCAATATATAGAAAACTATGGGAAACACCGATAATTGAGACCGGTGCTTTCATTTGACACTCATTCAGTTGTACACCTCATTAAATGTACCACAAACCTATTATTTTTATTTAATATATTTAAAATTTTAATTCCGAATTATCTGATAATATTAATAATTTATATTAATTTATAAATTATTTTATTTAACCATGTTAAATATTACTAGAATATTTTGATAGAAAAACAGCTATTAAAATAAAAAAATGTCTGTTTTTAAAAAATAAGTGATCAAGTTCATTTGTGAACAATTGCAAAGTTATCTTTAAAATTGGTAAAATTGTAAAAATTGTTATTTTGATGAAGAACTGGACCTGAATTTGTTTGTTTGATTGTCTCCTCTAGTCTGCAATAATTAAGCAGTGAATTCAGTTTGAAGTAAAAGTTAATTAAAATGTTAACTAAAGAATGACTGCCAATATTAACATCTATTGGGGAGAGAGAGGGGGAAAGGGAGAGAAGAGGAGAGAATAAGGCAGTGCTATAGAACTTATTTATCGTTTTAATATTATATTCAAACTCAATAATTATAGACATTTGGATTGATTTATAGAGAAATTGAGAAAAGATTTATTGAATCATTCATTGAGTGATGAAATTTTCTGACATAAACTCAAAACAATTCATAATTAACTTTTGATTTAAAAAATTCATAAATTATTGCTTCGACTAAACTTATATATCCGTAAAGACATAAATCGCTAATTAATGTTTCAAAAGCTCCGCATAAATTTATTCCTATTTTGTTGAGGAAAGGATGACCAAGTGGTGACCAAGGCTAATTTAATAAAAAATAGTGGCTCTTACTCTCCTTATTTCTATTCAAATGTATTGTAATTTAGAGAAAAAGTAATTTTCCCGAAATGTTTACTTTAGTTTGGCTTAAATATGAAGTGAAACAAAATAAGTGGACATCCCTTATGTTTGTGATGGTTATACTAATTGTGTTCTCTACCCGAAAGGTTGTCCCGAAGCGATAATTTGATGTCTCACCAGTCGGTCAATACGTCGGCAGCGTATAGACGTGCAATGATGCTGCGCCGTCACAGTAGCAGCGCATCGGAAGCCCCTTTGATGGATACCACCAACGGAACCAATTACGCCACACCCGACGAACGCCGCTGGAGTATTGCTGCCCATGAAGTGCCTCACGATTATCAGCATGTGGTGAGTCGTAGCCATTCAACTGTCATTAGACGAGTCATGCTTTCCATATATCAGTTCCTCGACTCAACTCAAATGATTTTTCCTAAAACCTAAAGTTAGGGAAATTGTCTGATCTATATCTGACCACTTTAGCCAATTGTGGCCAATTGTGGCAACTGTCGACTCTGGTCTTGACCTTTAAATTATATACAATTATATGAATGTCACCAATAAATGAATAAATTTATTCATTCAGTTTTTTAGTAACGAATTTGTGTTTAAAGACTTTTTTTGAGATAATTTAGCGGCAAAACTAATAGAGCGGTTCTATCATATTCTGTGCGCTTTTTTTCGGTTTCACGAATCAAACTGAAGATAAGTTGTCAGAACAGTTAAGTCAAGTCGAATAAAAATGATAAGAAGAGACAATTTTTAGGGAATATTTATTTTAAAATTTATTTTTATTGGTTTAAAGTTTAAACTTTTGAGTAAATGTTTGGCTCAGAATTAATTTTAAAGTGAATTGAGTTTTAACAAAATTATCCATTAAATTTTATCGTAATTATTATTATTATTTGCGATGCTTTTGATCAAATAAAAAGATGAGAAGTGAATCGGTTGAGCGCAGGAATACATCAAATGGGGTTCAGGTTTACGATTATATTTTATGACTTTCGATAAGACGATTGAAAATCAGAGTTTATTTACTTTATATTCTCCGAACAAAAATTGAAAAATTATTTTCAAATCGAATTTAATGATATATAGTTTTGTTGAGAGAGAAGGAGAGAGAGAGAGAGAGAGAGAACTCTCGTCTGCTTCAATGTTTTTTCAGGGCTCAGTTCTTATTGACGTTGGGTTTGATGTTTAGTTAGTTAGACAAAGGGGTCGTCGACACAATTCAGTTGATGTATAACTTGTTTGCTGTAAACTTCTTCTGCCTTTTATTGCGTGGGAAAACTTGTGACTTAACACACGAGGGCTGACCATTTACGGACTTTGCTCGCTCTTTCTCTCCCTCTTCGTTCGTTCCCTTCGCCGTCTTGAAGCTGTTTCCGGTGGTGTCCTCGCCCTCTGCTCTTATGCAATGACTATTTTCAATGGCTTTTACACATATGACCGCAAAACGTCTTATTTTGTGGTTTTCATAAAACTTGATTTTTAGTCGAAACTAAAGTTAAGTTAAAAAGAAAAAAATTGTATTATTTCTCTCCTTTAAAGCACACAAAACTAAAGAAAAGTTGCCGACTCCTCTCCACCCGATTACCAGTCAAACCGGACAACAAATCTGACACATCAGACACCGCACACACAGTACTACCTGTTCTTTGTGTGAGAGTTGCACAACAGAGAGAAATATACGTCTGAGAGTACAACAGGTCTGCGCTAAAGAAAAAAAATACTCTAAAAATCAAATACACGACTAACTAATTAAATAGTCGATAGACTGCTGGTCGTCGTTCTCTCCCTCTCCTCTCTATTATAGCTCTCTTTTCTTATTTCTTAAAAGAATCGCTGCTTTTCTCTCAAATCTCCTTAAAATTTATTATTCATAGAAATTTTAGATCATATTTTAATCGCTACTAATTTTCTTTTCCTTATAAACGTCACTTTACTTCTAAATAATTGAATAAACCATCCAAGAAACTAATCCTAAATTCTCATTTAAATTAACTAAAGCATAACAATTTTGGTTTTGTGTTTTTAACAAAAGTTTTTCAACATTTCTTTATAACACAGTCTCTCTCTCTCTCTCTCTCTCTCTCTCTCTCTCTCTCTCTCTCTCTCTCTCACCAATTTGCACGATAACAAGTGTGTTGAGTGATTAAATTATAGATTCAGAGCATATCGATCTATATTCATGTATATTCAAATCATAGTCTACTTAATACTTAAGTACTTAAAGCGAATAATAATCGGCTAAAAACTGGTCACAAAAAACGAGAAATGAAAATAAAAACAGAAATTAATATTAAATTATAAGACGAGAAGCGCTCAATAAAAGAAATCTATACCTAAAGAGACGGTTCCTCTCATTCTTCTCCTGAAACTTATTTTGAAATTTTGAGCGAAAATACGTGAGTTTTAATCATTAGAAGATAATACATACAATTGGATACAGATTTGGATGATAGCGAACTGTGCATTGATTGAAGACCGGAGGCTATATTTGTAGTGTTCAGCACTGGTTTTTTTATTTCACTCAATGTGTGTGTTCAATGTGTCGGTTCTCTATTAGAATCAAGGTTTCTCCGAGTATATGGTGTGGTGACTCCACTCCTGGTCCTACTTATCCTGTTTTACACTCATTCACAGAGAGCACACACATAACCCAAACCCCATTCAAAGTTGTTCTGTGAAACTGTTCGGATTATCTATGGACTGTTCTCCTCTTTTTATTCTGTGTTCTTCTACCGCACTGTAAGTGTCTGTGCTCTGAGTCTATTGCTGGTAAAGTGCAAGTGTTATTGCCTTTGTCTGTGCTCTTCATTAAGTAGTATCAGAACTGATTTGACATCTCAATCGCAATACCTGTCAACCCATTCATTCACTCTTCTATTGTGACACAGGAAAAGTCGAGAGATCTCACTAAAAAACCGACAGTTTCTCACATTATTTACTTTTGAATGAATTGTCTATAAAATAAGAGTCACTAAAGTTTTTAATTTAAAACTATTTTAAATCTCAATTAAAAAGGAGTGAAAACTCTAAACAAGTCTTTAATTAATTCCTCAAAACTTTATTTTGGTCGAAGAATTTCCTATTCGTTTGAATTATTGTTTAAATCGAAAGTGTAAAGAATGGAAGCCTGGCTCGATATTCAACCCATTCGTATCCCTCGTCCAAAACTAGTGCCCACCCGTCCCAGTCATACGACTGCACCGATTGTGTCCACGCGCTGTAATGGCGACCCCACAGTTGGTAATACTGGCGCTGGGAATCAATCGTCTGGCTCTCAATCTTCGAGTCAGCCCTCGAGAAGAACTTCTTCGACTTAAGACAGTTGTCTAAAATGTTTTCCATTTTTCACATATTCTTAATTTCATTAATAAATTTGTCGAATATATCCATAATTTGTTCTCATTTATCGAAATTTCGGATCTCTTGAAGACATAAAAATGAGATTTTATTTTTCAAAAATTATTATTTTTCTTCGATTTTTAATTTATTTTATTTTAATTTTAATTTAATATAGCATTTGATTAATGATTTCAATCGATTGTAAATCTCTTAATATATTAAAATTTCATTCATTTTATGGTTTATTTTGTTGTTTATAAGGAAAATAAGTTTGTGTTAAAAACCTTTTAAAAAATGACTTCCCCTGACTTTTCACTACTCATTTCCAGTTATTTTGATTTAATGTTATTCACGATTAAACAGTTTATCATAAGAATCAAAAGTAATGAAATTTTAATTTAAAAGTGTCTCCGAAGCCGTTATAACACTATTTAATTAATGGTTTCCATCATTTTAGAGATAAT
The DNA here is from genome assembly GCA_034695785.1 of Galumna obvia. Classification (NCBI taxonomy): domain Eukaryota; kingdom Metazoa; phylum Arthropoda; class Arachnida; order Sarcoptiformes; family Galumnidae; genus Galumna; species Galumna obvia. Next base: position 17,592 of record JAQFZM010000458.1, read on the forward strand.
TGTTTTTTTGTGAGAAAGTGTTCAAAGTTTGTGACAAATGTTTGTCTCAAATGAGAATATAATTTTAAATGTAATCCTAATTCGCATATAATTTGATGCCAAACAAAACAATTAAAATCATTTATCGAAAAACAATTTTTATTTTCTTCGCTTCAAATATATTCATTGTTTACACAATTTTGTAATGTTTTTTCGCTCGAATAAAGTTCCAAATAATTCACCTTGCTCGACATTGCTATTTAATTAAAACAAAGCGTGAAATGAGGGTCAAGTTTTTCTATTGAACCTCAAATTCAGATTAAGTCATATATGTTTTTTTGACTCTAAACGAAATGAATCCATTACAATGAATGAGGTCTTCTCGAGGGAGGAATACATTTGTCTTAACTATTAATCAATGATTGACTTAATTCTATCCTTTTTAATCTTGTTTTATATGAAACGAGTTTTAATTTAGTTGTGAGTCATTCAAATGCAAATCATTTCATCCGTTGGCAGTAATTGTAGCCATTCTTTGCTATTCGTTGCCATTCGTTGCCTTCAATTTATTGTTGACTTATTTTACTTCAATTGATTAATACGTTTTTGGAAAAATCATTTTTTATACAAAATTTTGAGGATTTTTAAAGACTTTTAAAACTGAAACTGATTTTAATTTATTTGATATTAAATGAAAAATATTTAATTTAGGGAACAAATTATGATAATTATGGAGGAGACGGACGATCGCGTTCACCTGTTGGCGGTAATGTTCTTATAGGACCGGGTGGGGCCACTGGTGATATAAGGGGAAGTGGCAATCATCTGCACGTGCCAGGTGAATCGGCAGCACATCCAACTCTTCTTAATATACATTCAAGAGTGAGACGTCATCGTTCATTACCTAGTCCAACATTTTCAAATCCTAAGTCATTACCACCGCCTCAACAGCATAGGAGCTCATCATTTCGTTTACCGGTATGTCTTTACCTATTCTGTTCACATCATAATTATTAGGGCACAACTCTATTAGGACTCAGTGTTTAGGAAAAAATGAAATGACTTATAAGTGACTAATTATATGATTTTCATAAAAACATCTCATTTTTCATGAAAAACAAATTTGTGATGAATTCAAGGCTTAAGTCATGAATTAAATGAATTTCATTTCTCTTGTTTTGTCTTTTTCTGTAGATATTGATTGAGATAAAAGACAAATTGATTTTGCTATTATGCTAGGTGCTATTTTTAATGGTTAAGTCACTTACATAATGATGTGAATGTTAGCAATGTTCGACCTATCAGTTCAAAGATGATTTTTCTGTATTTCATATTATCTTTTCCTTTTTTCTAAATTGATTAATGGAAATGTGATTTATGGCAGCGCCGCGAATGTGGAAACCATTGAAAATATTTGATTAATTGAATGATAAAAATAATAAAAATTCGAAGTTCTTATCGTTTCTTCTTTTTTTAATTTCATTTAAAAAACTATTGAATATAAAACAGTTAATCATAGTTTTGACAATCAATCAAATATAAGATAATTATAAGACTAAAAGGGTTTCGAGTTTTGAACAGCCATTCATTCAAACAAAACTTAACACAACTATTGAATAATAATTACTTTTCTTTGAATTCCGGATTTTATCCATAATTTTAAAAATGAGTTCAAAACATTATTTTTAGCCATAATTATTGTCTCGGATTCTATTTTAACAGAATATTCAAAATTAAACGTTGAATAGAAATGAATATAAATTTGAAAATTATGTCTTATTTTATTTGTTTATGAAAATATATATACGATATGTATATATAAGGGATGAAAATTGTTTGACATTAAAGTTAATATCAATGCAAAAACAATTTACATTTAAATCAGCTCTTTTTCACATTAATAGAAATTACCAAGGGCAATCTCAGATTGTAGATTGTTTCCAACAAAACTATTTTTATATTTTCATTTTTTATTTTCTAAACTTTGCCTTAAAATATAGCAAGCTCCAAAATTGATTATAGTTAACATTTTTAAACTATTCAAATAAATTGAAGTTAGCTCTGACTGTACCCGACTATACGTGACTATACCACAGAAAAAATATGATAGAATCGAAAGTATATTCAAATAATCTCTTCTGAAATACAGAATATTTATTGGTTTAGAATTTGAATTTTAAAAATATCATGAATTTCAAAGTCAATGAATAAATTTGAACAAAGTTTGTACTCAATATCTGTAGCCATACCTCCAGAAACAGTTTATTTATGTATTAAATCGAAACTTTTATTATCGAATAAATCTTTACTTTGAAATTAAGAATTTCTTACAAAAAAACTAATTCAAATAAAGTGAAACCTTTTTGTTTAATTTGAATTAGAGATCACAAATGTAGTCGATTTTCAAACCCGAACCTAAATCATGAAACCGAAACCGTTGCGAACCCGAAAATCTTTAATTTAGAAATACATCTAATCATTTAAATTGTTTGCATCACTCGAAGACATTAATGTTTGTTAATTGAGTCCACAAAAGTTAAGATTAAATTTTATAAATTAGTTACAATTTAAAGGAAACTTCTTTTCAATACATACAGAGATTTGGAAAAAAAATTTTGAATAAATTTCAATAATTTTCTAATATCTTCTCTCAGTATTTAAATATTTGTTCATTTCGTCCGATTCTTAAATTTTATTTAAATTTTTCTGAATATCAAATAAACCATTTATGTAATGATTAAACTTATAATTAAATTTAATTCAATAACATTTAATTTATTTATTTTAATAATAGCAGTCTTTTAATGAATGAATTAATGAATAAAAAATGTGTTCATATTATAAAACTAAAGCATCACTTATTGATAATTAATAATAATTAATTATTAATTAATTTACACTTAGTTTTACTAAATTATGAAAATCATTTACAACTTTTGTATATTTATCAAAACATCTGAAGAAATTTCAAAACTTAAACACCCGAATCACTTTTCCTAAACTAGAAATGAAAAAAATCCGATTCGATTTCGGGTTTGTCCCAATTTTTGGTTAACTGAGCGCTGACTCTAATTTGAATATCGTATGAAAATTTGTTTCAAAAGTAATCTTTTTTAGAACTCATGAAATAAAAATTTCAATAAAATCGAAATGATTTGAATAAATATTTTTCGCTTTTATTTTATTTTTAACTCTTTTTTATTTACAAAAATAAATATTGATTTTGATTTATCACTACTGCCAGTGATTATTTTAAGGGTTCTTTGCAAGATACTTTTTTTGAAGGTTCTACTTTTCTCACATATTATAACTGATTTTAAATGGTTTCATAAACTTTAGTATTTAAATATTAACTTTCGGATGACATATAAGTTTTATTATTTATACATTGTTGCTAGTTTATTTTTTAAATCTTAATAAATCATAGAAATATACTCGACTCGTTTGAGACATACACTCTTGCAACGTTTAATATGAAACACCTATCAAAAGGCGTATTAATAAATTGATAATATAATTATAATAAATAAATATAATTGTTTTAATCAAATTTTATTTTACTTAATAATGAATTAAATAAAGCCTTTATCTAAAACTATTTAAACAAATAAAATTGATTCACTTAACGACTATTCATTTTGTCAAATCGATGGCAAATATCATTTTTCAAGATATTTTCACACAAAACGTGACTTATGATTAAAAATTATTTAACAATTAACCCTCGATAACTAAATTATATTAAATCAATTATTAATTAAAACCTAATTAAATAATTTTAAAACACTTAAAATCTATATTTTCAATTTATAAGCAAATTGTTACAACATTTTGATGAAAGATCTTTGGTTTAAATTAGGCCATTATTTCCTAACCACTCATCGAAAACAATTGATATTTATGTTAACTATTGTCAGATATCTGTGTTTTATTATTGTATATAAATCTTTATATTATTTAAATGTTTTTTTAAATCTTTTTTATTGAATTTGTTTAATGTGAAATTTTGTGCACTTTTTGTTGCCAATACAATACTTTAGTTTTATTCAATTAAAGATAGTTTACTATTTATAAACTTTATCCTAGGTAAGTTGATTTGTTTCTTTTGTAAAAAAAGCCATTGTCATAGGTAACAACAATTTTAAATCAGCATTAGAACCCAACGATTTTCAAATAAAAGTAGTGTTAAAATTAGTTTCAAAAAGTGAAACCTAGTTATCCATTTGAAGTTCATTCTGGCCTCTCTTCTGGACCCTTCGATTTTGGCCAAACCTCGATTCTGTCCTGTAATTTTGAACACAAAAACAACTCCTATATGACTGTACTAATGTTAAATAACCCTGTTTTTAGTCAAAACCCGATTTTTGTCAGCAAATTGGCCGACACCGTCAATTGGCCAAAATAGAGACCTAACTGTATTACTATTTGACTCAAATGAATAAATTTTTTTCAGCGATACTCTCATGACTTGATATAATACAAGAAAAACGCATAATTCATATCAATTGGGAATATTCTGTTATTGACTGAATAAACACATATTATCTGATTTTCAAAAGAATATTATTTCAATACTTATAATGAATTGAATACATTTCTAGTCATTAATAATTTGATATTTACACAGACTTTCCCAAAATATTGAGAGAGGGAGGGAGAGAGAGGGAGGGGGAGAGAGGGAGGGGGAGAGAGAGATTACCTTTTGTTCGTAATCTAAATAAAAATTGATTGTATGAATAGAATTATTATGCAATTATATCAAATAACGAGATAAGAATAGGTTACAAAAATATCTTTTCTTTTATATATCAAATGAATAGAAATAATTATATATAATGATCGGTAAATGACCAAATTAGCCACATATTCTATATCTATTCATTTAATGCATTTAATCATTATAGATTGCTTTTTTATCAAGTTAATATTGGTAAAGTAAAATTTATTTTCATTAATAGTATAATATAAATAAGGGTTTTATATAAACATATTATTCATTAATACAAAAACCATTAGTTCTTCACTTGACATACATTTATGGAAACTAAACTCAAGAGTTTTCCAGAAAAAAAGTATCAAAAAAGATGTTTTTGCGAACTTAAGTAGAGTTTAATTTAAATTTTTATCTTATATTTAGGAAAAGTGTTCTAAAAGAACTCTAAAACTGTAATTTCAAAACCATATGGAGATGTTAATTGTTAAAATGTTCAAGGAAAACTTTCAAATTTAAGAGGCATTTATTTCCGACAAATTTCTTGTGTCTGAGAAAATGTTGCGAAAGGAAATAAACCATTAAAACCTTTTTATGTTTATAAGTGTTTCCACTTCTAAATAAAAAACAATTTTTTTAAAAAAATCAAAAATGAATTTAAAGTAAAGTTTGGAGAAAACGATTTGAATTTTTCTTATTTTCATTCATTTAATTAGAGATAATTTTGCAATAATTCACGACTCGGTTTAACACTAAAGGAAGAAAAATAAGTTAAATAAATAAACTGTAGTTTATATGACCCGGAGATTAGATAATACATTTGGCAAAAGAGTCATTATCTCATATTTTGTTTTTATTTTTTAAAGTATATGGCTAATTTTGAAATCTGGATAAATTCTTTTTGAAATCATATTTAAATAACGAATGAAATTTTATTTTGTGCTCGAATTCAAAAATTTATATTTATTATTTTAAGGGAATTAAGATTAATTAAATTATTACTTTAATTGAGTTAAGAGTATTAAATTTCACTGCTAAAAACAAAACAAAAGTAAACGAGAAAGATCAATTTTGTTTCTTTTCTTAGTTATAAAAAATATTTTAAAACGAGTTAAACTGTAATTTATTAAAAACAATTATGATCGAATACAATTGTGAGATATCAAATTATGCATGCTAAACGGCAGTTTAATTTTAAGAACCGCTTATTATGTATCCCATACTTCACCTTGGTCATTCTAATACTTATAAAATGGATTTTCTAAAGCATATAAAATATTTAAATCACGAAATCTTTTGCGGAATAATTAAAATTTTCATCAATGAATGAAATGAATGTCGACTCATATTTTTTAATTAATGTAATATATTTTAGTGTAAATTACATTAAAAGTAAAATTAAGGCATAAATTACTATAATTAAAGTCATATTCAAAGTAAAAATTGTTAATAAAGACTTGAAGTAATAAATTTCCTTATCTTTGCTCGCAATGAGCTTTAATTCGTAGTTTATTGGCAAATCACCAAGATTGTTGATATTTTTCTGCCAAACCTAAGTTACCTTTTACCAAATCTATATTATTCTGTGCAAAATAATTGCTATAATATCAACGTTTTTTTAATTTTTTATCTTAATTTTAAAATATTATAATCAAATTAACAAGATTAAAAGATGTGGCTCATTTCTAAAGTTTATAATGAATGTTGCCTAGATCATTTCCTCAATACAACTAATATCGTTGATCTAATCGACGCTTTAAATCATTAAATTAAATATAAAGTCTTTAGTCGAATGAAATAAATGATTAAAAAGAGTAACAAAATTCTATGATTTAATTGTAATGATATTCAAAAAAGAAACAAAACTTTCTTTGATTTTAATGATTCCGACTTTTAATTAAAGCCTAAACGAAGAGAATAACAGATAAAACATATAATCAAATTTCAGTCAAAGAAATAAAGAGAAGAAAAATCAGCTCTCATTTAGATATTGATTTTCTTTGGTTTTATAGAACGAGTTATCAATAATTCGTTTATTTTATTATAACATTTGTTTTCGTCTTAAAATTTAAATTCTGTTCAGCGATAACTCAAATTTCAACTCTATATCAAAGGGTGTTAACAAATATATGACCAAGGTGATTCCTATTTACTTATCATTTGTCAAAAAAATATATTCTTATATTAAAATGTTCTAGTTCAATAAATTCATATATAAATATAACCTAAAAATTAAGCAAATATTATAATATCTTGAGTTTAAATTTTAATTTAATTGAGCAATGCAAAATTGTAAAATTTAATTGATTGATTAGTTCCTGATTCCTGCTGGTTTATTAAATTAGAGAGTGGATAACCTCATTGTTTTTCGCATGTATTGCCTCTATTGTCAATATTGCCTCTATTGCCTCTATTGCCTCTATTGCCTTGCTCACATCTCGTTTTTGTTCTACTTTTTCTTTAAAAATATTATTGAATTATTATTTCATTTTTATATTTTGTTTAATATTTTACAATTGAGTCATAATTCTGTAGTATTTTCTTAAGAATATTTATTGAAATCAATATCTCTTCAGAAGTAATGCTTTTGAGATATTGTTTTTCAGTTTTGTTTCACATAAAATGGAAAATAAATTAAAAACATTTGATCCAAAAAATTGTTTCGTAACATACATTGATATATGTCTCGGATTATTGGATAACAAAGAAACAGATGACTCGATTTCTCAAATATTTATGAACAAGAAAATGATGTAGATAATTTGACAGCTAGCAAGTTTTAGCTCAATATTTGATGCAAACAGTTTTAAATTTAAGAATTGAATATATTTCACAATAAATTTTATATAAGAATGGTAGTTTTTATATATGCTAAAAGTGAAACACCCTAGCTCATTTTGATTTATTTGAGGCTCTGAGTCAATTTACTCAAAGCTGTCAGGACTCTAACTTGTCAGGAATATATTTTGATAAATTATAACTTAAAATCGATTCCTTGTTGTATAAAATGTATTTTGTTTTTAAAGCGATTAAAAAGTTATATTCATTTGAGTTAATATTTAAATGTTTTGATTTATTTATAAATTTTTAGTTAATTATAAAATAAGGAAAAGATTTGTTTTCAATACAAACAAAATTCTTTTCATTCGAAAACAAAACATTATTTTGAAAATATTTTAGAAAAAAACTTTTCATTACTTTGAAAGTCAAAACTGAATCATTAAGTCATTAAAAACGGTATGAATCCAAAGTCAGGAAGAGAACAGCACTTTATTATTTAGGTTAGGGTTTTCAAGAGCTCAATCAATGGAGAGGTGCGCTATATTTACAAAATAATGACAGCATTTTTGACTTTCCATTCAGTTTTCTTTGAATCCTATTTTCTAAGTTCTAAAAACTCATTAAATTTGTTTTTTTTATCTCCGGTTTTGGTTTTGACTTTTATTTCTCTGTTATTGAACTGAAAACAATGAAACCAAACCACTCTAAATGGAAATGTCTTGACCAGAGTGTTTGGTCATATTTCTAATTGTGATGAGTCATTCAACCTTGCACAATTTGAGAACATTTCCAGATGAAATAGATTTTTTTTTAAATGTGGAGATTTGTATATTTAGTTCAAACGTTTGGTTGTGTGTCAGCACTCAATACTCAATACTTCTTAAAATTTTGTTTATTATGTGATTCTTAGAATTGAAGGTATGGGCGGATCCGGGTCTGACCAACTCTTGTGCTGACCTCTAAGTTATAGAAAAATCATCGTTAAGTTTAAGATCTATTTTCACTAATCGACAAATATTTGAGGGGAAGAAAGACTTTGCAATGAAATACTTATATTCGAGACTGAGTTAAGACATAATTGAAGTTCATTTTTGTGTTTCGAAAAAAGAAAATATACGAAAACTTCACCTGTTTTTCAATGTTATGGCAAAATGTTTTTCATTTGCTGTAATTGTGTTGTGTTTGAGTCTTCCGGTCACGACTTTTCAAATATTAATCTTAAACTTATTTTTAGTAACAAATCATTGAATGATTTAAAACTTAAATTCGTGACAATTATCCAAATAATTGGTTGGGTTTTACACATATATTATTTACGTATAAAACGGTCTTTCAATTCAAGATTTAATTTTTTTGATTAAATTGTCTTAAATTCTAATTACTTTAAATGAATGTCAGAATAAATGGTTTGCCGACACAATTATAGGTTAATTCAGATCTATATTATTATCACATTTTATAACTAAACAAAAAAATTACACATAATTTATAACAATTTCTTTTAAAATGAAATTTAATTTAAACAAATTATATAAAGAAAAGTCATTACGGATTAAATTGAATTCAATTTTCTTTTTTAAAAATATTTCTCTGTTTTTCTCTAAATTCAGTGAAACATTAATTTTCTCTAAAATTGGTTTAGAATTCAATTTAAGCCGATTTCAGTTTAAACTACTTTTGAAATAATACTTAGAATTTGACTTTTTTTAGAAATTGTGTCGATATTAGTTTCTAATGAATTATTTTCTCTAATTTTGAAAACAAAATAATAATTTTCTGTGAATTAAATTAAGTGAAATATATATCTGTATATCCTCTTATCTATAAATGGATCTAGATAATTTAATTTTACTTTTATTTTGTAGAGTCATCGAGCAATACGTGAACAAAATGGTCAGTGGAGAGTTTCTATTAAAAAGTCCAAGCCAATTTTAGGAATTGCAATTGAAGGAGGCATAAATGTGCCCTCACAAACTCAACCAAGGATTATTAGTATTCATGTATGTATTCATTATTAGTTTAATACTAAATCATTAGACAATAACTTAAATGTTGTATAAGTTTGAGAACATTTATTATAAGTACATTAAATATCGACTTTTAGGGACTGAAACACATGAATGCATAGATAAGTGTAAAAATGTCACAAGAGATAAGTCACTTATCATAAGTGTAAAAGACTTTTAATTTACATTTTAATTGACTTTTGATTTTAATCATATTTTATGTGATATTAAAAAATAATACATTTTTTGAAATTTGAATAAAATATTAATATTTTTATAACAACATTGCAATCAATTTTGTTTTAATTATTAATAATTTATTATAGATTAAAATGAGTTTTAATTGAACAAGATTATTATAAATTATATCCAATTAATTTTCATTTTTATTATGATTAGTAGTGAATACTTTTTTAATTTAGTTTAGTTACGGCTTTACTTACAATTACTTCACTAAAAATGAATTAATATTATATTAAATAATAAAATGAGCAAATATTAATCATTTTTGCTAGAAACATTATACAACAAAAGAAATACCGACATAAAATTTTATAGTTTCAATAAATATGAGTCATTTATTTTTGTTACATTTTTTTCAAGAATTGCCTTGGTAATTACCATTAGATATTATTTAAAAGTATCGAATAAATTTTATTCGTTCCGAAGTTAATCATGAAATTAATGAAAATTATTGCAAAACATTAAAATAACTTCAACTCATTTATTCTGAGAAAAAAACATATTTACTAAAAAATATTATTAATTATTAAAAGTGTTGGCAAATATTGAACACAATTTGCACAGAATATTTGCAAAACCACTCAAATAATTCATAAGCCATTACTCGATTCTAAACTTCAATTTTTCAGAGAATATTTTATTAAAACAATTTTCTTATATCTGTTCTATACTTTTGATTATTTTTCAGAGTTCGGGTGCGGCCATAGAATGCGGTGATTTACACGTGGGTCACATCATTTTAGAAGTGGACGGTCGGACTACAGCGAATATGTCGCACGACCAGGTCGCACAAATGATAGCACACGCCTATTATAATACTCCACACAAAGATTTTATTGAGTTTTTGGTGAGAGAAAAGTCAAGAAATGAGTTCGACTTAAGACGTTCTTCGTTTATGTTATTAAACAATAGTTTTGAATGAATACAAACTTTCATTCAAACGTACGAAATAACAAAACAAATTCATTGATTATTCATTATTGTATCGAACATATACACATAAAATGAGCAAGGGTATTTTTCATACAAAAAATCTCCTCCTTTTTGCCACACATCGACTCATGTATTAATGCCAGCGTTTGTTTGGACTCAGTTTTTTAGGACAGGCCTTGACTTAAGTATAGGATTTACAAAGAATCTGATGAAATTCATGGGATTTTGAATTTCAACTTGTTATCATTATAATCTTGCTATTTTTCTAACAGTATTTCTCAATTCTCCTCTAAAATACGAATAATGATCTCATTTTTGTTACTCCTTTTCAGAGGGGAAACAAATAAAGGAAATTCATATCAAATCTCAAATATAATAAATACGTTACAAATAATAACAATTTTTACAATAATTTCAATTTTTTCATAAAAAAATGAAATAAGATTTCATTGAAGACAATCCCAAACACTGTTTATATCACAACTAAATGTTATTTCAAATAATAATTAATAAAATTTTAATTATATTTAATTAAAATCATTGACCGAAAGTAAACAACGATTCATATCATTCTTATATTTAAATCAATTTTCATATTTTAATGCTTTTAGAAAATGTTTTCATTGTTTGTGTTATTTGTTGGTTAATATAATAATGATTACAATTTTAAAAAGACCAACATCATTTTTATTATTATTATTGATATTAAATACATTAATAGTTTACTTAAAGACAACCAAATATAATATAAAATCATTTCAATAATTTATTAAAATCTTGTGATATATTTGTATTGAAATTATTGTCTATTTGTCTATTAATCTGTGGTTTCTTTTATATAAAAATGGAGACAAATATCTCTTAATTGTGCCAAAAATCTAATGAATAAATTTAATAATTTCCAAATAAAACAAGATTATATGTTTAATATTTTTCTATTTTTAAGTGAATTCTCTTATAACGTAAAGAGCAAGGACAAATATCTTAAGAGAAGTAAAGTCTAAAATCTGCATGATGATTAAATAAATTGAAGTAGAATTTGATTTAAGCCTAATTAAACATTAAAATCCTTTATAAAATGTTATTATTAATTGAATTCATATAAAACTTAATCATAAAATCGCTAATAATTCCAATGAATTTATCTATAATTCTAACGAATGACTTAACAATTATTAACGCAATTATTGTTTGTCAGAGAAGTAACAAAAATTAGACTAAAAGTATTAAATTCTTTTGAATTTCCGATAAATTCAATTAAAATCATTAATAAAAAGAGTCTGATTTTTGATATTTACGTCAACTACCTATCGATCGACAAAAGTTAATACCTCATTCGATAGTGTATTAGTCCATTAGATAGTAAAAGCACCTTGACATTTCAAATTATTTAATAAACACTTTATGAGAACAATAAAATAGTAGTGAAAAACTGTCATTCATTAAACGGAGAGAATTAATATTTATTTATATTAGATATTAAACTCTGATATTAACGCTTATTCTTAAAACTGATAACTATTGCAATGCTTTCGGTAAAACAACTCCAGAGTTGAGCAAAAGGGTTGACTTTAATCTAAACAGTACATCATTGGAATAAACAAGGTAGAATAATTAATTAATTTTTATTATATTATATCTTATTTAAGCATTATTTTAATTCAAGTCTTAAAATATGTATTAAATTTCCTTGTATAAAATAATTCTTGTACAAAATAATCATCAGGGTTGAAATAGAAAACAAAAAAACACTGAGAATAAAATGAAATTGTATTTCAAATGAGTCGGAAAATATCATTTAATACAAGAAATATGTATATCTGTAATGACATAAGCAGTTAAACATTCTGTAAACTGATTCTGAATGAAACGGATATAAACTATAAAATTGTTTACAGAGAGAACTGTACCGATGAATGACTAGTCTTTGTTATTCTTAAGATAACATACCCTGAGCTTTGATTTCCACAATAAATTAAAAGAACTTCGTCTTTGAATACTATTATATAAAAGGAATTTTGTTTTATTCTTTCCCCAACTATTGGGGAAACCATTGGAAAGCATACGCTTTTACTGATAATAGTGTTTAAATAGTTGTCATTGTTTTCAATATAATATTTGTGACATTTCTCGGGCAACGCTATCAACGGATAAATCATTCAAATAGTATTTTAAGAGAAAAAAAATTAATAAATTAATTCTTCTGATAAACTGTTAGTTCTATTAAAGTAACTGACAATAAGTTCCACTCATTTTAGACTTAATCTGAAGTGTAATTCATTATAAAAATTATTATAAATAACTTTTTTTTAATTGAGTTTTAGTTAATTTAATCAAAACCTAATTTTATGTTCATTTAAAAAATGATGAAAACTAAGAAAATCGATGAATTCGGCGGTCAGTCTGGAAATGACGAACAGACAGAAGATGTGACCATAACTGAAGAGAAGATAATCGGTGACGACGGCGTTGAAAGAACTATAATCAAAAAGACGACAACACGTCGATCAGTTCAGACACAGAATGTGACTCAGGGCGCGAGGGTTACAACTTTTAAAAGGACAGTATTTACTAGTGATGGCAAAGCTGTTGAAGAAGACATTCAAAAGTTATCAATTGATGGTAACTCAAAAAAATCTATTGAAGGAAAATCGCGATCAGATTCGAGTTCTTCTGACTCATCTGATGACGGATTCGCTCAAAAAATTAAGTCATTTATTAGAGGAAAACCTAAGGATAAGCATAAGTCAGAAAAACCGAAGTCTATTAAAGACAAACCCGAGAACTCTTCTTCAACCGAACATTTCGTTGATAATAGAGATTCAGTAACAGAAGACGATAAAGAATTTGAGGAGGAATGTCTTAAATGGCATAACCACTATCGAGAAAAGCATGGCGTACCTCCTCTTAAACTTTCACAAAAAGTTAGTAAATATATTCTTATCTCAAGAATAAAATGATAGATAACTCAATCGCTTTATTAATAGCTCAACGATTACGCAAAGGAATGGGTCCTACAAATAGCAAAGAAAGATAGTCTTCAACACAGACCACACAATACATATGGAGAAAATATTTTTATGAAATGGTCATCTGATCCAAAATTTAAAATAGCAGGTACTATTTCATAATTCTATTGAATTAATAATAAATATATAATATTTTTATTCTATTATTTGATAAAAAAGTTAATTAAAGACATAAATCACATTAATTTTCATTAATTAATTTTGTAATACAGGTAGAGATCCAGTGGACAACTGGTACGCAGAGATAAAGGACCACACATTTGGTGTCGAACCCACTTCATTAGCATCAGGTTATTAATAATTATTATGAATTAAGCGTTTAATTAATCAATAATAAGCAAAAACACAATTAAAATGTTTTGGCGTTCATTCAAATCATATTATTATCACATTTTATGAGATAAACATTTTTTTATTAAATGTTTTTTTAATATTAATAATTATTTGAATGACAGGTCATTTCACGCAAGTTGTTTGGAAGGCCAGTGAAGAGTTAGGTGTGGCCAAAGCCAAAACCTCCACCGGAAAGATATTAGTGGTGGCCAACTATAGTCCCGCTGGTAATTTCGTAGGACACTTTGCAGCAAATGTGCCGCCACCTAAAAAGTGAACTATCTAAATGCTAATCACTATCTAATCACTAAATTATCAATGATAATACAAAAATCTATTCCAAATTATTCCAGTCATTTGTTTGGCCAAAGAAATTAATTTCCATTTATCTGAAGTCAATTTTTATTTTGCAATGAATTTATTAGAATTTAATTAAAATCAAATTAAAATTATAAAAGTTTTTATTACACCCAATAAAATCCAATACTTTTATGAAGCAATTGATTAATAAATCTGTTTTATAACTGATTTTTATTTCCTAATAATAATTGAGTAATAAATTGTATAAAATTATGATTTATTCCTTTATATATATTTATACATATACACTTGTATATAGTTTATATATAAATATACAAAGAACCTTGCCCAATAAGAAGGTAAACACTGATCCATGAAAAAATCAAAAATACCACAACGTGAGTCGATTCTA
>JAQFZM010000459.1:0-32310 GCA_034695785.1 Galumna obvia
AGAGAGAGAGAGAGAGAGAGAGAGAGAGAGAGAGAGAGAGAGAGAGAGAGAGAATAAAAGGAATTCGACAATTTGTTAAACAAAGACTGAAACAAATCTTTGTTCAGAATTTTCAACAAAAAGTTGATAGCAGTGATCATCCGATCAAATATAGAGTTAATTTGTTGAACAAACTTTGTTTTTATTATAGATGCGTTCACTCAAACACTATATAAAGAGTACTTCACTGCACAGAACTGAAGTCAAACAGTAGAGCATCGTTTATATACTTATTGATTATCGCAATGATTCTGACATTGAATGCAAATTGAGTTCTAATCGAATCTTAACACTAATTAACACATTTTATTACTAATCAATAATAGATTAAACTCTTTTTATGTCTAAAAGTGAAGTGAAATCATATCATTTTATAATTAAAAATATTTGGGAATTAATTAAACTATAATAAATAAACTAGGAAGTAAAGAAATTAATATGTTTTTTGTAGTTATTCTCCTAAAATGCAATATAATTAATATCTTTTGCAATGAAAATGTAATTCAATTAAGTTTGGGATAGAAATACAATTTTTTGTTAGTATTTGTTTCGTTGGAATCATTTGTCAAAGAATTGCAGTAATTCTTTATTAAATAAATGGCATTCATTTAGTCTGAAATATCAACAAAAAACACATTTAATTTAAAGGATATCTATTTTTCTTTTCAGCAAATTTAGTGCCGCTGTCCCTAACATATAATGACAGGAGAGATACCGGCGCCAAAAAAAGATATCCACTGCCAGATATCATCAGTTCATCGCAGAGCAGAACTTTGATGAATGAAATCATACGAGAAATTGGTTCAGATCTCAGGAGAATCAGCAAAGATTTTATCACAACATCAACACGACATCAAACTGTGAGTTCAATATTGAGTTAACTTTTAGTTTCCTTCAATACTTATGATTATTAAAGTGAAACAGAGATAAGAATTTGAGCTCAATTTGCACTTTAAATGTAATGTCGGCTAAAGTATGCAATTTTTTAAATTTAAAATACATTTTCATCGCTTAGTATTTGTTCGCAAATTTATACTCCAATACAACCAATTTATAGGCCATTCATTCAAATTTAATTCCGAACCACAAATACTATTTGGAAGAGCTTTTAGGAGAGCTTTCATTCTATTTAAGTTAAATTGAAAATATAAAAAATTGCCAATTTCACTTTTTCCCAATAAAACTCATCTATCAGTTCTTCACTTCTTCACAACTTTGTGATCACTTCATTCCATATTCTGTTTGCTTTTAGATTTATGTGAATAATCCCTTTCAATATAATAAATATATAGTTTTGTTCACTCACTTGACTGACCCCGACTTTATATTAGTAAGAATCGAATATTCGACGCACGAATAATATAGTTTACAAGAGTAGTGGCCTTACATTCCATACAATATATGCGACTTATATTTAATATCGAATCGAAGCGATCATCAAATGTTGAAAATTTGAAATTTAAAATCAAATATCCCTCAAAAACTGATTTCCGATTCCTTTTATGATATGTAGAGCCGAAACCGAAGCTCAAAGATATCGGCGATGACTCGTGTGTTGAGAGCTATCGTTCCATATATTCTTAAAGAAGTGTATCAACTGTTCTAAAGCGTTACTATGAATACTCGTCTTCTGGATATACATATTTGGATGGTTTGGCGTATTTGACAGTTGTTTAATACTCGAGGATAATCATTATAAAGTATAATTCAATGCAAAGTATTTCAAACACAAAACCTTTTTGTATGTATTTTACAAAGTTTTGTAAACATGTTCTCCGCCGCTGTCTTTCAAATTTAATAAAATGAATGATTTTTTTTATTTAAGGCCATAACTCATACGATAGAAGTTTCGTATAGTATGTCATAAATTCCTTTATTATAATTTGATAAATATTTGATTGTGTAATATATCGCTTAATATTATTTCTTTATTCAATATTTGATACAACATTTTCTAAATATAACTAATATTTGAATTTTTGTAATTTTATAACATTCTTATCGATGTTTTTATATAAATTTGCCATGATACTTTTCTTGATAATGTTCAAGATACTTTTTAATGACAAATGTTCGACTAATGAGACCATTGTTCGCCTTAAGAACAGAATATTTGATTAATTATAAATAAAAAGTCAAATGAAAGTGAAATAAAATCTTATAAATAACCGAAACATTCGATTTACTGAATGCTATCCATCAGAAAAAGATCATAAAATTGATAGATTAGTTTCTAATCAAAGAAAATCCCACTCTTTGGTCACTCTATTCCTTAGAAATTTTGATATAAAATATAATAAATACAATAACTTATTTGAGATGAAAGTAATTTCTTATAAGTTATAACTTAAGTAAATCAATGAATAAATCATAAGAATAAAAGAGAAACACTTTTACTCTTTTTGTGATTAATGGACTGTCGACCAAACTTAGGGAAGGATTCACTAACATTACAATTGTGTCGCATTCAAAATACCCTTAAAACAAGAAGAAACTAATCCAACAAAAATTACTTTAAAAAGTTTTGCTCAAAAGTTATGTCAAAAGCATTTTCATTGTAAAAGAATACCATCTGTTAGTTAACACAAAAAACATTTTCACTAAATTTGAATTTTTGGCTGAATTTTCGTTTCACTACTTTTTACTACTCATTACTTTTATGTAATAAATTATTTACAAAACATTTCTATGAATAAAGGATTGAATAGAAATAAAAATAGTTTTTAAATCCAATTTGAATTTCGTATTAAAAATAGTTTATTGAATGATATAAATGTTTAAAACAGAAAGGATTCAAACCGAGAGCTAAAGTGAAGCCACAAAATATGTGATTTCACTGCAAGTCATCTCACATTAAAACACATAAAACTTGATTTTTTCCAACCCATGAATTGCATCGGAGAACTATTGAGAACTATTGAGACCCATTGAAAACCATAGGGGTTGAGTTGACCCAGAGTTAAAATATAAATAAATTATAGTCTATTTTGTAGAACAAACTTAAGCTCTGATTTTTAAAATCTATTTGTTTGACACTAACTGTTAGAAAGTTTGTGATATGCGATCAAATAAATGAGGGTTTGTGTCAGTTTGTGTCACGTTTTTATGAACTTAACATTGAAAGCATTGCCTCACAATTCATAATATTTTAGAAAATATCTAAATTTGACAAAACTTTTTCATACATCACATGGTTTTCAAAGTAGTTTTAGATGTTATACTAAGTCAGCATAAAAAGCATCGTTACTTTTTAGGGCTTTGGGCGAGTGGTAGGAAGTCCTCAATATTCCCAATAATACCCAAATATGCTTTACATTAAATGATATCCAAAGCGGCAGAAAAATGAAGTCAATCTATTCGTTAGTTTAATCATTAACTGATCGTTAAAAAACACAGTCTTCAGGAAATTGAAGACATTTCAGCAAATTTTCAATAGTTATCAAACCATTTCTTAGGGCTCATTGAACACAACAACAATTATGGGATTTCATTCGCTCAAAATCGGAACTTTCAAGGGATAAGAAAAATGGTTTTCATATCAATTGGAAAAAATATGAAGACCACAAAAAAATGTCTTTAGGAGTGAATTGATTTGAGTGTAACTCCACTAACGGCTCATTTGAGACTTCGATAGAAGAATATAGAGTTTGATATCGTTTGCAATCAGGAAATACAACCACAGGGGAGACGGTCTCAGATTTTGGGACTTCCTAAACAATTGGACTTCGATCAAAACATCATTTATCATTCTCTAGTTCTTATTCTGTGTGTCCATTGACTGACTGCTAGTCTATTATATTTTGGATATTTCGATATTGAGATGGGCTTTGATTTGATAGAGAAAGGCATCACTTCATGTTTGCTCTTATTCTTCATTAATCTGTTTCGCCTCTCGAATGTTGCGTCAGTGCATACGTCCCACAGTGTCTATCAGAACACTACCAAAGCTCTGACAGTGTCTGACAGTACTTGTGATCTGTAATTCATTTCCAGTTTGACAATCATTGCTTCGCACAACTATTGTTATTCGTATTCCTTCCTAACATTCTTTCAATTAATTTTATTCAAATCCAATCCAAACAAACACTTCTTTTTCCAGAATTAATGTTATATCAAACGTATGAAAGAATCCAATCGTTTGTCGATTTGACAAATTTCCTCCAAAAAAGTGTTTTTCCAAACAAAAAAAATCTTATTTGTGGCCAAACATATGGCGATAGAAATACAGTAAAAATAAAGCAAATTTCAAATTAACGCAACAAATACTTAACATAAATAAACAGTAAAGACATTAAGAAAGTATGTCATCAATCACTATCTGTCAGATCAGCAAATTATGTGCCCAACAAATAGACAAACTTTAGATAATAAAGTATTATATCTTCACGGCTTCCCTCCTCGTCCTCCTCCTCCTGTCTGGTGTCTCATCGATGAGCACAGAATATAAGTTTGGTTTCATAATTCAATTATATTATGGATTATTTTCATCTATCAACTTTAGGCAGTTTTTGTTCAAAATTTTCTCAAAACTTATTTGAATAACAATATATTAAATCAAAGTTTTAATCAAAGCTATCGATTAAATTAAATTCTTTAACACAAATAATAAGAATCAAAACTAAATCTATAATTAATAATCGTTTGAGATATCATTTGTCAGAGTCTTGTGTTTGGAATAATTTAGTAAAAATACTGTATTTATTTCGGATGACAAATGATATCGAAGTCAAATACATCACAATATTAATGATCGCTTCTAACTATTTGTGAGGATTCAGTCAATCGTTCATTTGGTCACAAAAACTAATATTTGATTAAAGAAAAAGTTTTTCGAATAACAATAATAAAAATTTTCATTAACACAAAGTCTATGAAAAACTACTTCGATATTAATCATAATTATTTGATAGAATTTGTGTTAATGTAATGAAAGTTAAAAAAAACTGAAGAGTTCCTTCAATAACAGACAAATGGAGTTCACGACTCATGGATTTCGTTGTCTTTCTTTACACTTCAAAAATGTTTTCGAGTGAATCACTTGTTTGAGAGCAGAAACTGAAAGGATTTTTAATTTGAATTCACATCAAAGGGTTGACTGACTGCGAACCAAACATTTCATTTCATATATTGTATTCGCTTTTAATTTATTCACACAATAATAGAATAGCTTTCCATTGAATATATACTCCAATCCTTTGGTTACAATATTTCATAAAATTTTATATAAAGACTAACACATTCTATGTATGAAATTCATTAACAAAATTGATATCAAAATTTGAATCTTTTTAAACATTGAGTCATTCAAAAGATGACAAAAATTACAGAATATAAATGAGTTCTAATTTTGTATTAATTCAAATGAAGAGAACTTTTTTTCAGTATTTAGTAATTTAATGACAAACTTTTTCATAAAAGTTATGAATCATAAGTCACTCCATTTGATGATTGAATAATTGATTTCTATTGAATGAAATGTTTTAACAATTGATTTGTTAAATAAGTTGGGATAGAGATAGAGTTCGTTCCCATATTAATACTGTAAACAAAGACTAATGTGTTGTTAGAATTCATGAGAAAAGAATTTCTATGAATTTAAACAATTTTTCAATTTTCGTTATTCTTTACTGAATGACAGAAACGGAAGTCTAGTATTACGTCATTTGAGAGAATAATTTATATTTTTTAGTCAAACGTATGTATAGTTGGCTAACAATCGGAAACATATAGTGAGTACTAGTACTCTAAATAACAATACAAGACTGATTGCGGCGGATATACACATATATGTCATATATTCGAAGTTCAGTTCAATACTTGGAGTTTAGTTCTCACTAATGAAAGAAACAGTAAATGCAAAGTAAGGCAACAAAAAATTAGCCGAACGCCAGAAATGGCTGAGTGGACGACCACTGAATCAATGCCTTATTCATTATTGTGGAGATAGTCGTGTGCCAATAGCTTAGGTGCATACGATAACTATTGATAGGTACTCAATGCACACACAACTCTGTGCCACTATTATGTAACTTCCTTTCAACAGCCCTCCACTCAAAATAATATAATTGTATATACATTCTAATGGATGGACGGCTTTAAAATCCTGTCTCTCGTTGTGACTCTTCTTTTGATTGATTATCTTTAATGTCAGCTCAGATTTATTTCATTTAAATAAAGGATCAATTTATACAAATATGACTAACTTTATAACTAGTAGAGAGTGTTTCGAATTTTCCATAAAATCTATAAATTTCTATTAATTAAATTTGATATTGAAATTACTTTAAGTTAAATATACCTTTTCATAGTTAGATTTAATGAAGCAAGGGAAAAATACTTAGTTTTGTTGTCAAAAATAAATACATTTTACATAATTTTATAATCGGTTACCGCAAACAATGGCGAACATGTCTTTTATGTAAAACACTGTATTCATAGAATATTCTTCCCTTAAATATTTCATTATATAATAGCTTTTTGTAATGCATTATATTTTTCATTGATTTTCATTGAAAGACAAAATGCGTAGACTTTTGAATAGATGGTCACCAAAAATGTATTGAAATAATAAATTTGGGCTCAATATTAATAACTCATAGATTTCATGTTCGTCTGATTCTTAATAAGAATGGGATTAAAAGCTATTATTATATAAAAATATTTATTTAATGGTTTTCTCTTAATTAAAAGAAATTTATTTCTTTAAAACTTTGAAATAATTTCCATTAAAAATACTTAAATTTAAAACTTAATGGAATCGTTTAACTAATTTAAGCGAATTTAATGACATTTTAAATAAAATCTTTTGAGATAACAATCGATGGAAAAGCAATCAATTTAGTCAACCCATTGTGACAATACTTCCGAAGGGTTTACACATTATAAAGAAAATAGTAATAAAAGTGATTTATAACGCAATACAAAGGATTGAAAAAAATATTTTAAATGAAAAAATATAGCGTTTGAGTGAATGTTGTTTGCATTGAATGTTATGCGACAAACATTAAACAAATCTTAGGAAACTCTGATTGTGAGAACTTCCTCTAAACTAAAGTCAATTTCGATTCATTATTGTGTTAATGCCTTATTTACTGCTCTCATTAACGCACAGTCATAGCCAGACCGAGTGATAACCCTTTTCTAAACGCATCACTAGTGGTCCCAATTGTATTGAATGAGTGTTAGTGAAAGTGTTATGTTGTGTGTGTTTTGCCTCAAAACAGTCAAAGATTGAATCGAATCCAAATCAGTAGCGATGAGTTCCCTTCGCATCCCTTCGCAGCGATACTAATAAATCAAAAGCCCAGCGGATCAGACATAGACGTAGGCATACGATCTTTGAGAGGGAGACCAGTGATCACCAGTAAGTCCATTGACGAGTATTGGCGCACGAGTCCGGAAATGTAGCATCAAGTGGTGGCTCCACTGCACTCGTCCTCAACACAAAGAGTTTCATTTTTACTAAAAATGTATTATTGAAGAGAACATTAGGTTCTTGAGAACGACGTCAGCGGCACTGCATATGAATTGTCCCTCAAATATATGATCAGTTGTCTCGATATCGATTAGAAAAACGGGTAAAATAATGGGCGATAAAAATGAAAAAATATAAATAGTTGTATAGCTTTCAGATGAACTTTATTTCCGGAATGAATGTCAGATAAGGGTTAATATCCTGGATATTAAAACTTCAAAATTTTATTTAAGGCCAAAATATTTAGCGAACAATAAATTGTTAACAAAAAACTGTCTGTAATTTATTAGTTGTCTCGACATCGGTTATGTACTCAAATATTGCTATCAATTCGGGGAAAATTTTGAATATTAATTTTGTTTTGCTTAGAATCTGAAGTAATTCATTGCTTAACAATAATCGGTCCCATAATTACACTCTTTTCTCAACGTTTGAACAATAATAATAAGGGACGGACTAATGGCTATAATTCAAAAGCACTCATTTTCATAGAACTTATGTAATATTCATCACATAATTACAGTCATTGTATATGAGAGGAACTCTACTCTAAACTACTTAATCAGAAGATATTAAAAAATATTTGTGACTCAAAATAATTTTTAAAATGGTTTTTGATAAATGATTTCCACAAATGTTTTTAATGTCTAAAATTTCAATAAAGTGTTGACTGTTTAGGTGTCGGACAACTGTTATTCAAAAGAATGGGTCCCTTCAATGAAGTTTGAACTGACTTTTTGTTGTTTGTGTGAAACGCCTTTTCGATAAAAACATGTATTAAAGTATTGAATGGACTCAAATCGAATCATATTATGAAAAGTGGCGCTCCTTTTTTGCTAACAAACAATAGCTTTAATGGTCCAACAGTTGAGTTAATGGCAATAATTGACACATACCTTACGAATTTATGTTATGGTCAGACAATAATTCTATAATAATTTTACTGATAGTGTTTGAGAGAGACAACACCTGCGATGCCAACCCTTGGACAGGCAGAAGAGCTCCATTCAAATCATATTAGAATTCAAAGATTAATAGACAATAACTGATATAAACTCATTTAACAGTAGTATTGCTGTTAGTATTAGTAATACACAACAAAATACCATTTGTTAACAAACGGACAATAATTATATATTGAAAAATAGATTAGATTTTTAAAAACATGAAAACATTAAACGAGAGAATCTGAAAATAAACTTATAAACTTTGATTAGAAAAACAGTTTCGCCCATTAAATATAAGGCATAAATTGCGTGCAATCGAGTGGTCGGACATCAGAAGAATATTAATGACAAATAAAAATTATATCAAATATAAAATGAATGGTGAGATAACTCTAAGAGTGAAACATCTGAACGCAATTTAAAGTACGCGACGATTATAATAACGCAATTGGAAGTACACATCAACCAATTGGTAGCCTATGAATAACAAAAGGTTTGATTGATATTACTCTCGGATATCAAAATACAAAATATTCAGTATATTATCGAAATGCGTGTGTCGTTTACCACTACTTTCCTATGGATTGAAATCCAGAAAAAATATATATACTTTATATTAGAATTGTCTAACAAATAGACGTATTATTCGTTTATATATATTATGTTTTAGATATAATTGAAGTTTGTTTAGAAGTTTTCAAAAACAGGAGAGCTATCAGTTTAGAGTTATGACGGCATAACACGAATCTAATTCAAGCGAATCCTTCTCTGCCCTAACATTAAGTTAGGATTTTGTTTAATAGACTTTTTGTATGACTGAAAAGTGACATTCAAGGGGTGAATGTATATAACCAAGATTAGGCTAAATATATTTTGTATAGAAAATTAGATTTTTCGATTACCCGAATAAAAGTTATAAAGAGATATACTCTTTAACAACACATGAATGGGTTTTACGAAAATTTGAATTTCACTCAATTTGGCCATCAATTGATACCATCAAAACCATTTTGAAGGACTTGACTAAAAAATAGGTTAAAAGCCCTCTCAATAGGAAAACTATTTAGTCAATAAGAGTTCAATA
Source organism: Galumna obvia (assembly GCA_034695785.1). Taxonomy (NCBI): domain Eukaryota; kingdom Metazoa; phylum Arthropoda; class Arachnida; order Sarcoptiformes; family Galumnidae; genus Galumna; species Galumna obvia. Next base: position 9,545 of record JAQFZM010000459.1, read on the forward strand.
TATGGATTATGAATTATTGGTCAGAAGAGTGGTATTGTCAATGAGGTCACGTGACCGACACAATTATAATCGATTCAAAATCAAAGGGTTCTAAAGTGTGCAGTGAAGCGAACAAAATGCATATGTTTTGGGCCATACATAACATTTGTACCAATTTTATTATGAATCAGATGATACCCGTCTCCTCTTTCAATGATTTGTTTAGATTTGTTTCGTAGACTATTTGTAGAGCAAAGGGTGTATTAAAAAAAATGAGAACTCAGATTATATTTTGATGGGAAATGGGGTCAGTAATGAGTTCTCTATTCATTAAATATGAGTGACTTATGGCGATATTCACTTACATTAGATGAATGTATCGGTCAAATAGTTCCCAGAATTGTCCGAAAAGTGAATGGTTTAAGTAATGAAGGGGTCATTAACTCTCTATGAGAAGCGTCTTATAGTGTAATAGAGTTGAAATCATCAGAACCGGACTTCCGCCGTTCCCTTTTAGCCAATGAGCCCTCCACTGATTCGACAATTCCCGGTATATATACCCAATAAATCGTGTTCTTAGTGTTCAGTCAATGAGTGACCCTTTCCTCCAATGGTTGGCATTGAATCGAACTCACGTTCAGATGATTAGAAAATGCTTTTGTCTGAAGTAAACGTTGCGAACACAACAAAACACAAAAGTATTACAAACTCTAATGTTTGTCATTAATAAAGAGAACAGAAAAGACATAATAGAAGTGTTCTGTCCAGTACTCAATACTTGTGTTCAATACTTCCTTTGTTCTTATGCTGACTACAAGTGAAGCAATTTTTGTCAGAACTAATGATTCCGATATTTATTGCAAATTGTGTTCACTCAATGAGCCATAAAAATTCATTTAATTCCCTAATATTTTGTAATAATAACTGTTTTTAATACAATCGATAATACAATGTATTAACAATTTATATATAATTAGAATTTTATTATTATTCACTTATTAAGTGATAAAACACTCGATAACTTCACAACTTTATATAAAATTAAAATTCATTTAACTGACAGATTTAAAGAGTCTAATAGACTTATAACAAATAGACCAAGAACAATTTGTAACAATTAAAAAATCTACTTTTGATAACATTTAATTATTTTATAATACAATAACTTTTATAAAAATATAAACAATTATTAATGGACTTCGAGTCAAACTTTATTTAAAACTGGATTAGTTTTTATGAAATCATTTACTTAATTTAGTAGAGCCAAAATTACCAATAAATCATTAGTAAGTACCATTGGCAACTTATGTCACCCATATATACAATATACATGTATAGATAACTTTGGGATAAAAGGTTTAAACTTATGATTTTGGTGATACTAAACTTAAATATTTCGTTTAGAAATGATTATTATTTTAAAATCCTAATAATTGAGTCAATACACTCATAAGACTATAAGTTTTGGAAATTTATTTAAAACTATTGCTATGAAAAGTGAAAATATGTGCATAAAATGAGCTTTAAATGAGTAATGCATTCACACAATTATAGTTGAAAAATGTTTTGCGATTAGAGTGTAAGTCATTTGATTATTAGGAAAAGTTAGCGAATAATTGATAAAATAAAGGTTTTGATGCATAAAAAAATTAATAAAATAAAACCATAAAACGGAAAGAAAGCAAATTAGAGAATGAATTCAGAAATTATTGTCTGATTTATAGTAAATATGATTACATTCGTTGCGATACCAAAAGTGCATAATTTTCGCATTAATGCCGACCCTTTTCTTATGCTTTCATTTCACTTAAATTACTGGAATATCAAATAAATTACCGAAACTATTGATGTAACTATTGATTCAACTATTACTCAAAAACAGAGCCCTTCTTAGTATTGGATGTGGTATATGATTAGGTCCGACTCAAATAAGTGATACACTAAAAGCACATATTTGTCATACGATTGTCTAACTGTCGGCTCTATTCAGAAGAAGGGATCACAGTTTTTGGTTATATAGTGGATCGGCACTACATTCAAAAGCATACAAACAGTATATACAGTGTATAACAGCTTTTTATTGCAACATTACTTTCGCTTCTTTTGTGCTAAAAGTTATTATACAAAAACTTCTCTATTTTTGTGGCGGAAAAAAAGTGGCGCAAAAAATGGGAAAAATAAGATTAGAATATAAGGAATACATAACTGACTATTTATATCAATTATGATTTGAAACAGAATTTGGTTAACTTTTTCTGTTATTATTAACAATAATAAGTGTATATCTGATCGAACTTCTAATTCCATTAATAAAAGCGATGACTGACTGCTATTCAGATTTAGTGAAACGGTTTAATAACAAAGTTATCGCTAATGAAAATCTTTTATTAGACAAACATTGAAATCAACTGAAATGCACTGACAATAATTGTAAATAACAAAAGAGTAAAGAGTGGTTGAGGGCTCTCCACCTCAATGCTCTGGTGATGGTCTGAGTGAGTGTGACTCAGGTGGTCGCTATTCAACTTGTCTCTTATGCACGCGATCTGTTGCCATGTGCTGCCTCTGGACATGAAAACTAGTAGTCTATCAAATATTGTGCGTTTTATGTGCAAACAGTGGAAACCCTTTTTATTATGGGGTCAGTGAATAGGCACAGGTGATAGTGACAGCTTATTTGCAAACAATTATGCCTTCATTTTCAACATTAATTACTTGCATTTATTTTCATTATATTCAGTGCACACAAACATTCCTCAAAATCATAACATTAATAATAACTTAATATTCATTCTTTTCAATATAACTCAATGGACAGCATATGTGATACACTATTCCTGAACTCAAAATCAGATGCAGTGCAACAAATGCCTCGCATTCTCTTAACTCAAAACATGACAATCAGTTCTCTATTGAAACAAAACAAAGATATTTCTTTGAAGAGAATTATTAATACTAAACACTGATTATTATATACATTACGGCTATAATTCTCTTTGAAATATATTTTTTCAGTTCTAATACCAACAGAGATATCATTCTTTTAAAATATTTCTCCTAAAAAGGGATGAATAATATTTAGACTTCACTAATAAGCTCTTTGAGTTCAGTTAATCACTGATAACTAAATGTAGAGCAGTTGTGTCCTAAAACTTAGGATACTTTAATAAATGAGATGAAGTCTTATAATTTGATATTTCATAATATTCTTAATTTTTTTAACGACTAAACTCTACATCTTTTGAGATCAAATTTTTTTTCCATTCGTTCAATGACTAACTTTTCGTTGATTTAAATGAAATATTTGTATATTAATTATGTGAACTCAAATTTCAGTCATTAATGAACGCCACCTAATCTTTTTTAAGTCTATTTTTTCATATCATAATACGAATGACTTTTTTCATATATTCTCCTCTCTATCTCTTAATTACACTTCAAGTCAGTCATACCTTTGGGTTTTGAAGTCTCGCCTCTGATTTTCACGGATTAATGTCAGTAATAGTGATCCGACTAAAGCCTATTCATTAATTACAGAGAAATATGAATGAAAACTCTTTCATTTATTCACATTTTCATATAAAAACATTTTTTATCATTCATTCAAAAAATATAAGCGTTTGATATATGTCTTGACGTTCAATTAAAATTTGTTCTTGATTTATTTAAAATACTTTTAGCTGTTATTATTGTCATAAAAACTAACTTGTATTCCAATGATTCATATTGAACCAAATTCGTGCGTTTGACACAAGCAAACACATTAGACTTATTTACATATAACATTAGAAATGAGCAAGGAAAGTATTTATTAACAAAAAAGTTGATATCGCTATTCTATAAAATAGCCCTTGGTCAATGTGCATTGACTCAATCAGTGCATTTAAAAATTATAAACGAATATTTTACCTCAACTTTAATTTAATTGCTGTTATATTCTATCAAAATTATTTGAGAAATTTTATAGAAATTTCCATAAAATTCCAGACAAATAAAAGTTTTCCGGGTTTTTCAAATCGTTTATTCCAGGGATGACCAAAGGAACCGGTTCTAAAGGGTCAAATTGGTCAAACACTTTCTACTTAGATTTGTAAACTTAATAGACCTATGGCTTGTCAATAGTCGGTAATGTTAAAGTTTTCTAATCGTATGGGTATTTTTGCTGAGTGTCTTCCAAGGGGATATTCCGGGAAACCCCTCTGGTCATCCCTGGTTTACTCATATAATAGAAGAAAAGTTCAAATAATAGATAAGTTATCAGACAAGAGATAAATTGGTGGCTATTATTGTAATATAAAAGCACTGAATGTTTATTAGTTTTTATGAATTGATTTATTTTTAAGAAAAATGTCCGACAATTTAAGTGACGAACAAATCGATGAATACAAAGAAGCGTTCGCTCTCTTCGACAGAGACGGCGACGGAATCATTAATACTAAAGACTTGGAGACTGTCATGAAATCATTGGGTCAGAACTCAAATGAAGAAGAAATTAAAAATATGTTAAAGAATGCGGACACTGATGGCAACGGAAACATCGATTTTCAGGATTTTCTGTCACTTATATCACAAAAACTGAGACCAAAAGATTGTGAAGAAGAAATGAAAGAAGTGTTCCGTGTCTTTGATAAAGATGGCAATGGATTTATTACTGCCAACGAATTAACTCAAGTTATGACTGATTTGGGAGAAACACTTACTTTCAATGAAATCAATGAAATGATTAAAGAGGCCGACATCGATGGCGACGGACAGATCAGTTTCAATGAATTTATTAAACTATGGAAAGAAAGTGACCTCTTTTCCTCTCTTAATAATCACTAATTAATGTTTTTAAAAGCAAAACAAAAACACTTTATATTTACTAAATTATTGTATTATTGAATGCATTTATTGTTGAATTTTTATTGAAATCAAACAAAACTAGATTTGAAGTCAATAACATATTAGACATTAACTCAATTTTCAATAAAGTTTCGGTATCATTTTACTCACTTTTGTTTAATGTTTTTAATTATAATAATTTAAATGAGAAAACAATTTTAGATAAAGAGTACATTGTTTTAAGTTTGAGTCAATGACTCACAATTAACACTTTTTTAACAACAATTTTGATTAAAAGTAATTAAAGGAAATTTTGAATAAATATTTGTAGTATTTATTGATAGCAATAAATGTAATTTTGAAATTATTTTTAACAGAAAAATGAACCTAATATTGAATATTAAATTAAATAAACCCTTAAAATAACATTTTTGAAAAATTGTCAAATTGTAGTCAAAACTTGATTTATAAACAAATAATTAAACATAAAATAATGAATTGTATTTCAATTGTATTTCAATTGTAGCTCAATTGCACTTCACTTCGATATCTGTTTTCAGCTCTGATTTCATTTTCTACATTTTCGGCGGTTATTAGTAGTTGTAATTGATTTCTACGGAATTGATCCAATTCTTGTTTTCGTTCTTCATCACCCCTTCGCCTCCTTTCTTGATATTCTAATTCCTCTTCCATTTGTCTCAATTCTTCTTTACTTCTGAAGTATTGATCGTTTTCGGGCTTTATTTCTGTTTTGTAATCCATTAAAATCGTGAGAAAGTCTTTAAGATTGTCTTTAAATTGAAGGTCAAATTGAATGACTTGTTGTGGTTCTCCGTTTTGGTCACTGTATTGAAGAATCCATCCGTTATTCAATAGAAGTCTTCTGGCGTTAAAGTATTGCCAAACCTTAGACCGAAAAGTGGTATTTGAAGTACGGATTTGTTGATATTTCATGTCTTCTGAGTTATTAAATATATTTCTATAGATTTTGACGATTGTCTCCAAACAAATTCTTAAATCCGTGGGATTTATGGTATTGTCAGCCATCAATTGGTCCAAATAATCGGAAATTGTCTTCTGTTTTATGGTATGTCTTGAATTTTGCGACATATTTTCGATTAAATCTTTTTAAGGGATGAAATGTTTTAATTAAAATTCACAAATTGTTTAAAAGAAGAGAAGGGGTGGAGAGGAAAGAGTCAAAAATAATATGATTCTCTTCAAAACAAACCTTTTATTTAAAGAAAGGGTTTTCTAAATATGAGTCAAAAGGGGTTAAAAAGTCTATTTTGAACCCATTTTTAATAATTGACTCATTTATTGTTGAAATCAGTGTTTATTTATTGATTCAATAATTTATGGAAAATATTTGGAAAACATTTAAAAACTTAAACTTATTTTTGAGTTTAAATCTAATTAAATGAACTCAAATAAAAGCAATCGTTTCAAATAAATAGAGTTAAGTATATATTGTGTTAATTAAATGTTGAGAAGTGATTGCAATCGTGTTTTGTTTGAGACACAAATCGGTTGATTCGTGGCATTGATTTTAACTTTGGATAAGAGATAACCGTTAGATAGAGTGAAGTCATTCTATGCACTCATTCTGTGCACACATGAAGTCCTCTCAAATGGATTTGTTTATAACAAGCTTTTGGTTTTAACGGTATTTCCATAGCTTTCAACGACTCATAAATTAGCCAAAGATTAAGTCCGAAAACTCTGAACACAAGTTTTGAATTTCTTCGACAAATATTTTAGACTTAAGAGAATTCAATCAAATTATAGTCAATTTATAGTCAATTGATTTACTTTACGAAAACTAATTCTTGTTTTTTGTGTGAATCACAAAAAAGTTGAGTTTGAGTTTGGATTTGAGTGAAATCCGGCCATAAATTCTCATTTTGGGAAAACATTTGTTGAATTTGAGCTAAGGTTTCAACAAATCTTTCTGTCATTTATAGGTTTCTGCTATTTATAAGTTTGTACTCAAACTGAATGAATAAAACGAATATTTGTTACAATTGTTTATAAAATAACTATTTTTTTTGTCTCTCAAGAAGTCTTGTAATCCGAGTGCGAAGGGAGTGAATGACCAATCAGTGATCTTCAGCTAATCTACGATTCCATCGAAAAGCAAATATAAAACTCTACTTCAATGCACTCTATTTTGTTAGAGACTGTGTTAGGACACTATACAATGTGATTAAGAATATTTTGTCCTTACATTTACCCCAACCCTTGAAAAGTTGGGCCAATGTTTTGAAGGACTTTCTGGTAATAAGAAATAATTTATTGCTCGCAATTCATATAAATTCAGTTATAATTAATTTATTTTTGAAATATTTTCTAAATATAAGAAATTTAGAGAACATCTGTAGAAGTCTTGAAGTGTTTTTAATAACAAAATAAATGTAAAATAATATTACATTTTGTTATAGAATTTGAGTTTATTTTATATTTTGTTATATAATATATACTCATAGTTTGTATTATCCATAAAATGGATACAAAAGTCTATTTGATCTCTCAGTTTGGCTCTAAATCCAATGTGAAATGTGAGCCCACTTTTACTCAAAAGAATTGTAGAGAAAATCAAATTAAGTAATGGATTGTGACTAAAACCCATCCTATGGTCAGTAATGCATACAATGTCTACAATACAATACTATTTTATATCCAATGATAGCAATACATGAGAGCTCTGTCTCTCAATTCTTATGGTTTAAAGAATATATGTTTTTAGAATATTTCTGAAAAATGGGATCCCTTTAGATATTTGATTGAAATGTATGTTAGTCTCACTCTTCTTATAATATTATTTATATCCATTTCTCTCGACATCCAATAATAAAATTTTGAGATATAAATATTGAGAAGTTTTTAGCACTGATTTGTTTACAAATAGTTTTGTTTAAATCTCTTTCAGTAAATCGAAAGTAAATTCTATTTTTAAAGATTTTTTTATTTTATTAAAAAAGGTTTTAAAGACACAAACGATTAAAAAGTAAAAAGTAGTACAAAAATTCTGAGATTTATTTTTGATTAATTCAGTAAAGAATTCGTAATATTCTTTATAAGAGTTATTCTTATTTAAAACATTAAAAATTTTAGTTTAAACTAGAATTTTTTAAAATTATAAACTGAGTACTTTTATAAAAATGTGTAATAAGTAGGGTAGATAATCTCGTGGTCATATTTCTTTGGAAATACATCGAGCATTTGATATAACAGAAAGAGATGAGACTCATGAGAGATAACAATAAAGTTTTGTTGTAATACTTGTGTCCAATAAAAGCTTTACTCACTTTGTTTGTAACCTATGTTTACAATCAATTATTAAGAGATTGAAGTTATTTGACTTAATTTTATTTAATTCTTTGGTCTTATATTTCATGTTTCGACAGAATTTGTTATAAGAGTTAAATGAATAGAAAAAAAAGAGGAAATGTTTAAAAATACTGCTCTAAAAATAGATTACAGTCTCTAAAGTCTAAACGAAAGTATTGCACAAAATTATATGTAATGGGGTTTCAATCGAATATAATATCAAATTAGATCTTTGGTTTGGATAGTATTGAGTGAAGAGTGAGTGCATCTGTAGTTATATATATAAGAACACCTGGAGTTTGCTTTAATAAATGGATTAAACGGACAGTCAGACTGAGGGGGAATTCCATTAATTATATGCTATAGTTTTGCAACAGTGAGGTTACTGTCGGCCAAAAGCTAACATATGGAGAGTATGAGGAGTGGATTATATTAGAGAAACAACACAACACAATGGACTCAATATTAGTGATGATCGAAACGATTAAAAGGTACAATTAACTCAGGCACAAACCCGGGTACAAACTCTGGATATATTGATATGAAAGCTGACTATTCAGGCGAAACATTAAAAGCCGATTATTAAATGCAGATATTATTCATTGAGTGATGCATTGAGTGATGCACCTGAGCTCTTATATATAGCGCACCCATAAAGTGAACAGTAGGTACCGACAAGTGAAACCATCACAAAAACCATAGTATCTGTGCTCATAACACGTGAAATATTAGTATACTCTCTGCCGATATTATATAAGATCGATATAAACATAATTTTATGCAAAACAGGTTCTGTTAATTAGCAAACATTTGATGCAATTTTGCGATAATTCACTTCAATTTCCAATAATTAAGAAAAACGTATTATTTATATACAGAATCTGTCATCACTTCAATGACTCTAAATATGATTGAGAGGTATATCTGGTCGTAAAAATAGATGCCTCAAACCTATCGATAATTGATATGAATGTGCGATCATTTCTTTTAATTTTTGAAATGAGGAATACTTTCAAAACATAGTCTCAAACAAATTTTGAGAATATTTTTAAATGATTGGTATATTCTAAAAAGAGCTAGTTAATTTTAAAATTGTTGACAACATAAACTTTTAGACATTATTTAAATAAATGGCTTAAAGGAAAAATTATGGCCAGAAATAGCAAAATCATAACTTATCTGAACACAACTCAAACAAGTATTTATGAAAATAGATTCACAACTTTTGGTCATTTGACTAATGGTTTAATTTGTGTTAATTTTTTTTCAATAGTTTAGTTAAAATTTCCATTAATTCAGTTTAAATGGCATCGAATAAATGCATAGATTTAAGAGTTTATTCACTTACTCTAATGAGGGAACATCTTTGACGTGTTTATAGATTTTGATAAAAAAGGAGACGGTTAAATCATTTATGGGCCATCAGATCTGGAATCAAAATATGTGTATGATAGATAAACAGTGCTTAATGACATTGAGAAATGGTCAAATAAGATTCAACTAATGAATAAACTCATATGAAATCAATAGAATTTTTTTTGTAGTAAAATAGTTTTACTCATTCGAGTTGAAAATTAATATTCACCTTGCTAAAGATTAATAAAAGCTTTTTGAAATCTTTATAAGGAATCGTTTATTGATATTTTAGTCACTAAAATTTAGAGGTTAGAATGACCATAAGTATATTTTGATTTCAGATTTTGAATCAAATTGTAATAAACAAAAGAATTAATCTTTTTATCAAAATCCATGAGTATATACCCGAGATGTTCCCTAGAAAGTATTGAAGTTAGTTAAAACTGTTAGTCCCTCTAATTTTATTATCGATTTTAATTAATAATTAAATTATAAAAAGTTTAAATGAATGAAAATTAATTAATGTTAATGAGACAATTCATATATAACATTATTATAAAGTTATTCTTAAGTGAAGGGTTTCTCAACTTTTGTTTCACTTTAGATTTAAGACATACAGTAAACCAGTCATGTCAGAAGAGCCACTTTTTGAGCCAAATTGTTGCGTATGCTATGTTATATGCGCAAGTCTATATCATCTTTTCATAAATATCATTATTTTTATTAGAAAGGTATGTGTTTAAATTAATGTAAACTAAACGACTCAATAGTTCTCAAAATATGGTTTAGATATGATTCATATCTTGCTAAAAATTTAGTGATTTATATGACTTTAGCTTTTGGTTAATGCACATAATTTGTCAGTGCATTCAATAAGTATAACAAAATGTTTAATACTATTTGGCTCTCTTGACATCCCTGCAGTAAACCATCATTTGAGTTAACTAACCGATAGGGTAAAGACATTTTTTAAGCGCTAATATACCAAATTAATAATAAAAATTATAGATTGTGTTAACTAATTTCACACCACCAAGCAACTTTACTCAAAAGAAAGGAAACTGTAATTCAGTTTTAGATTTGCCTCTATTAACTATTGTTTACCTAGCTAAATTATGTATCGTCATTCGTGATATTTGTATTTCTCATCTAAATGAATGTCATTTTGCTATTAAGGGCTAAATTAACAATAAATTTAAAATAATATGTGATTCTCGGGATATAACTTATATAATATGACTTAAATTAAGTAAATTCTATAAATTTATAACTTTATTTACTTTAATAATAATTATTATTTTGGACAATTATTGTCCAAAATATAATTTAAACCCTTTGTATTAATTTTATATAAGATCTCAATAGAGGCTGAATTCAGTATAGAATTGAATAAGTGTTTGACCACTGGTGTGACATTGAAAAAGTGATATCAATAATGTTAATGAGTAACAAATTTTTAGACAGTTTCTCCCTGTGTCTCCCTTAGTCTCCCTTAGTCTCTTTGTGACCCCCTATGGGGTACAAAACTGGATGGACTACTTTAGAAGCATCGCTTTTCAGTATTGAATTCAGACTTTTCTTAGTTTAAAAACAAAGTTTTAAAAATTGTTTACAGATTTTGATTGAGAATATATTCAGTGGTTTTTTTGTTTATAAGAGTGGGAGTGTTTGTAGTACTGGTCTTTCTGTTATCCAAAAGCAAGTGTAAGTATTTTTAATTGGCAAATTTACCTAGTTATAATTCTAAATTTATTTGACTCTTAATTAATGATTACATTTTGTGAGACAAAAGCGGAAAAAGTTGTGAATGTTTACAATAAAAACAAAGAAATTAGTGATATATTAATTGTTAATTAATTGGAAGTAAAAACCTTTTTATAATGTTTTATAAATAAAATAATTTATGCCATTCTTAACAATAATACGAAACTAATTTCAGATCAAATGAATTATTTATGGATTGCATTCGATATAAAAACAAAAATGAGATTCTCTTGTATTCACTGTTGAACAGATGAACCCTTCGTTTGACATTTCAGTGATAAAAATGGATACAAAAAACATCTCTAAAACATCTCTTGACTGAATCACTGCATTATAAAGAGTTGGAAGTTTGCCATAACTTTCAGACTCTTAACTCAGAAGTTTATTGAAATGAACAGATCGTAGAGACATAAGGACTGATCGTAGCGGAGCATAACATTGCTCTCTCCCTCTCCCTCTCAGTTTAATTCTGTTCTTTTAGCTAATGTGAAGTGGAGTTGAAAAAATTAGTCGCGATATTAACTTTCTTATTAACCATTTGAGTAAAAACACAACCGAACAGAATAGAAGGCAATTCCCCACTCCGTTAAATAGTGTAAAAAAGTGGTACAAAACATTCTAATCAAAAGTGAGTATAATTACCAAAAGAGGTTTACTTTCAATAATATGTAAGTTTTGCTAATATTTGTTGCACTCAAACAGTACTCGAAGTAATATTTTAGTGAAGTTAACATTAGATAAGTTGTGATTATTCTGTTTTGTTGGCTGTAATTGATTTGAGCGAAACTCTCTTTAATGAAAAGAATTTTTAATTAAACGATTGGTTTTACATAACTTTTATGAATAAAATAAGAGAATAAATTTTTAAGTTCCGTTTCTATGGATTTTGGGATTCAAATAATTTTCGGTAATTTAAGGCTCAAAGTTTTCAAATGATTTATAATTAAAGTCATATCAATTGTCTAATTATGTTCTCTTTATATGAATTCATAAGAGACGAAATGCCAGCAGTTTCTCCAACTTTGTTAGCCGTCCTCACTATTGGAGTGGTGGCCCTTATTCTGGGTATTTTGATCGGTAAGAAGATTAACACATAAACTTAGAAACCGATAGTAAAGACAGTGATTTATGTGTTCAGAATAACAGCTAAATATGTAAATCATTAATAAAATTAATGGATTTGTTTATAATAAACGAAAGAATTTGAGTCTATAGTCGTTTCACTTCAATAATATTTCTTTTGAATTCTATTGAAGTGAATGAAGTGATTATCGATTTTAGAAAAATTACTTTTCCCTCAAAAAATCATTTATAAACAAATTCGACGTTTAAATGCTTTAAACAATTTTTGCGAAAATATTTTTAACACAAATTTCTGTTTTTGAATAACTTTTAAAGCAATTAATTTGTGATAATTTGTTGACCAACTTTAGGCTCGTATACAATTCCTCCGATTTCTGATCAAAATAAAAGTAAATTAAATATTTTAAAAGCATTTTCGGAAAATCGTTATTTGGGTCGAGACGACCAAATTGTTAAACAGTTTAATGAAGGCGTTAATCGGGAAAAACTTCGTCAAAATCTTAAGTGAGATTCAAATATAGATTTAATTTATCGAAATTCGGATCATTTGTTAAAACAATTATTGATTTCCTTTCGGTTCGTCAAAGATTCTTATCATCAGAACTTCATTTACCGGGAAGTGAACGCGACAAACAATTGGCCGACTTTATTAAAGATCAGTTTATTGAGTATGGTTTGGACAGAGCATATCTCGTGCCCTACAGAGTGCTATTGTCGTACTCTAACCAAACAAAACCAAACAAAGTTTATATAATAGATGGTAACGACGGCAAAGTCTTATTTGAGTCTCAACACAGAGAAGTTGCTCTGAGAATCCCAACAGAATCAAAGCCTTTAGACATTGTTGACGCTTATAATAGTTATGCTCCCGAAGCAGATGTCACCGGAGAACCAGTGTTTTGCAATTATGGTCGCGAAACAGACTTTGATTTATTGCGAGACAAAGGAATCGATACAAAAGGAAAGATCTGTATTATTAAATACGGAAAGATATTCAGAGGAAATAAGGTTTATATAATGAATATTAATTCCCATAAATTGATTCATAAAATAGTAATTATCGTTATTTAGTAGTTTATAACTCGAAAACATTTTAGACTAAATTAAGTTTAAACTTAAAATAATATAAATTTATTCAAACTTTTCTCTCATAATATATGCATGACTTTGATATTCAGGGCACAAATGCCGCTAACAGTGGATGTATTGGTGTTATTCTCTATTCTGATCCCCAAGAGATGGCCAGAGAAGGTATTGAACAACAAAATGTTTATCCGAATACGTGGTGGATGTCTGGTAAAGCTATGCAAAGAGGAAACCTCAGAACAAATATGGTATAAAACTATGTCATTCCCTATAAATTTATATATAAATTCTTGGAAACAAAGTATACAAATGTTTGACATCTATTATATGTAAAGGGGGACGCACTGACCCCTGGCTTCCCTGCTTTAGTCGGTTAGTAGAATTCTCGTCTAATTTGTTGACTAATTCTTCTGAAATAATGCAATACATCACTGAATTTATTGTGTTATCACTTAACAGACGGCGGATTCCAATATGAGATCAATGATGTGGAGTTACCGCCAATACCGGTACAACCAATCGGATACGAAGACGCGTTTGAAATACTGAAGTATAACTTTTGTTATAACTTCTCTTTTGATCGATTATTTCAATTAAATGTCAAACTTTTCTATTCATTGTCTCTAATCTTTGGATTTGTTATCATTCAATAGTATAATGGGTGGAATACCTGTCCCCACATCACAGCCTTTTCATGACTGGAAGGGAAAGTTAGACGTGAAATACAATTTAGGGCCCGGATTTGACCAGAATAACACACGAAAGTATGTTCTTAATTAAAAATGAATTATCACTTTAATCAAATGTCAGGAATGCCTGCACTCAGTCAACAGTTATTCAGAGCCACTGTTTATTGTCTGCAGTGATAGGAATATGTGTTTCGCATATTTTTCTAATTATTATTTGATTTTTTGACAGAAGATTACGTCTTATCGTTAATAATGTTTTACAAACAAAAATTATATATAATGTCATCGGAATTCTAGAGGGAGAGGTTGAGGCCGACCGTTATCTTATAGTGGGTAATCATAGGGATGCCTGGGGTTATGGCGCTGTTGATGCTGTAAGTGGTACCACAGCATTACTCGAAACGGCCAGAATTTTTGGCAAAATTCATAACGAGTCGAAGTGGAGGCCCCGCCGGACACTAGTATTTGCGAGTTGGACTGCAGAAGAGTTTGGCTTAATTGGATCCACTGAATGGGTTGAAGAAAATATCCATTTATTATCACAAAAAGCGATCGCATGTATTAATGTTGACTATTGTGTTAAAGGACCGCATTTGAGTCCTGACGCTTCTCCTTCTCTAATGGAAATTCTACGCGAAGTCACAGAACTGATTCCTTTTAGAAATAGGACTCTTTACGACTCGTGGGTTGAATATCAGGAATATATTAGCGGCAAATTGGATCGCCCCCAGTAAGACCTCAAACCTTTTATTTCATTTGAAAAATGATTCGAAAAGTTTGAAATTTTAGAATAAAGACTTTGGGTTCAGGAACAGACCATGCACCATTTGCTTTCTATGCTGGCATTCCTGCCATCAATATTGAGTTTACATACGATAAGGTATTATCAAAACAAAATGAATAATGTCTTCAATAATTAGTTCATTGAAAGATAACTTCACTGCAATAGATGTGAGCTCTGATCGTAAAACTGAAAAAAAACATTCAATAAACAAAAGACGAATCAATTTTTCAGACAAAAGATTAAATTTCAGTCTCATATCGGGTAACAAAAAGAGAAGTTTTTTTTTATAATTAACCACTTTTAGAGCGTTTCCCCCCTTTTTTAATCAATTGATAACAATGAACAATGAGCAAGGTCAATGGAAAAGTTATTATAAGAAAGTTATGAAAACAGAGATTAATTACTGATGAACTCGTCTTTTCATTACTTTATCTGATGTCTGATTCAGAAGTTAAGACTTTAAATGACTTTAATTGAAGCGATACTACATTTCAAACAATAAATTTATTATTGATTTTTCATTAGATATTTGATTAATTAGTGTTAATATTTCAGAAAAAGTACCCAATCAGTGGTTACCCGGCATATCACACCGCATATGAAACCTTTGATTTAGTCGAGAGATTCATTGATCCCGACTTTTCCCTTCACGAGACCTGTACTCAACTAATCGGGGTATTAATGCACGCGATCTCGGGATCCACTTTATTGCCGCTCAGAGTCGACGAATTAGCGAATAGAGTGAAGACTGATTACGAAAACATGTGGACTGAAGATCGCAATCAGTTTATAACTAAAAATGAATTAATTGAGAGAACAAATAAGTCGTTAATTGATTTTCTGGAGAAATCTATTGAGAAATTTGTTGCGGAATCTCTTGAGTGGAGACAAAACTTGAAAAATGTCGACTTAAATGATCCGCTTTTAGTTCGCCAAATGAACGATATATTAATGTCAGTCGAGCGCGCATTTATTCGACCCGAAGGACTGGACGAGAGGCCCGAAATCAGAAACTTATTGTACGCTCCATTTAAATACAATAAGTACTCTACAGTTGTGTTCCCCGGAATGTTAGACCTCCTGAAGAAAATATCTGACTCACAAAGAACTGATGCAACAAAAGTCACAAAATTATGGAAATTACTTCGACGGCATATCTCAGACATCGCTATAGCACTGAGAAGTGCCACTAATTTGTTAAAGAAGAGCCCTCTTTAGATAAAACTATTCGTTCTATACTTTTATTAATGTTTTCAATGAAAACAATACTCTATTATTCATTCGAGACTTAAATAAATCGGTTCCGTATTTTTATAACTACTTTATTGATAGAAAATATGTAAAACTTTAAGAATAAAACAATTTTATCAAAAAATAATTAAAAATTAATTAAGATTTTTAGATAATATTTGCTTTTGAAAACTTGTGTTTTACACAAATTTTCAAAACAAAGTGTAATATAGAGTCGGAAAAGAGAGACAGCATTGAAAGCATTCACCAGATTAGAGGCCAAAACATGTGTAAAGAATGGGCTCACATTTAGTTGAGTTTATAATATGGTATACGAATGTGTGTATGTATCGGGCATTGCATGCATTGCGATAATCATTCCCTATAGTGATGGGCACAGAATAAAAAGCAAATCTTAAGGTCATTAGATATGATTCATGAAATACAATAAAATTTATAGTTTTTAACAATGATTTGAGGCTCAGATCAAAGGGAATAAAAAAATTGTTTAATTATATGACACACTTCTGATTGTATTAATGAATGACGTGACCGGATCTGTGTTGGCATAAAACCGATGGCAGTCCTTATTTTTAGATATCATTTATTATAAATCAAAATTATTATCGTATTAATACTATTAATACCATTAATGTTGATATTATCCTTTTTGATGGTTAGTTCCCATCAAAGTATTCGCTCCACATTTGCATAAACTTAAACCATTAGGCGATCCCTCTTAACGATAAGCATTAGTCGAAAGTCAACTGAGCAAAGAGTAAAACAGCAATTTTAAGAAGTGATCGATAGTAATTAGCACTGGATTCTATGCTATAAACAATTCATAAGTTCTCCCCTTTTATGCGTTAATTTCCAATTATTTCTAAAAATAAAATTTAAATGAAATGAAGAAAACGAACAAAAAATCATTTATTTTGCACTTCAGGACTGAAATAATGGTTTTATTGCTTCAGATGTCAGTCTTCGGTCTAATTGTCTATTCATTACTCTTACAGATTGTGTTTGTTATCCAAAAATTGATTTTAAGGAATAATGAAATATATCTCTACTTTTTTGTTGTTGAGTTGTCTCTCAAACAATATTTCATTTCAAAACTTTTATAGACTTTAGATTTTTTCGATCACAAAAATAAAATAAAAGCCTAAAAAGGAGAATATCTCTCCCAACGGATCGAAACTCATATTCGATATGCTATTCACTAAAGGCAAGCAGTTTGGTAGCAGTTGTGCCACTGATTGAAATACTCTATTAAAATAAAAGCCTTTAAATGATACTGAAGGGAATCATTTAAATTTGAAGAATTAAAAATAATTTCGTCATTTATTCTTCACTATTACTAATGTTTACTAAATTGAAATTAAAGGCCATTTATATAAGAGTCAACTCTAAAAAATTGTGACACAAATATGATGTCAGATCTTATGTGAGAAAAAAGTTTTATGAATAAGAGTTATGATTGACTCAAATATCTATTGAATAGCGATATAAACGAAAAGTAGAAACTAAACTAATAATGCATTCGATATGTTATATGGGATACAATACAAATATTATGAAATATTGGCCCTATTCTGAGCACAAGCCTTGAGTGACGGCTGCATAACGCCTATGGATTCGATTCACCGACAAATATGAAGTGAAGTCAATTTGAAGTTCAATACAATGCTATTACCATCTCTTGTCAGTCAATATATAGAAAACTTTTTGATGGGAAAAGTTGTTTCACTTTTTTTGGTCAGCACTGGAAGAGTGTAATCGAGAGTTGTTTTTTAATATCAAATGATAACTTCAATAACTGTTCCCAAAGTATTTGTTATAAGTTATTACTATTACTATTACTATAATAATATATTGGTTGGCATTACATGCATTGCTAGCCATAAGCCATAAGCCATACCATACGCTCCGATCAGAAACTGAGAGCCGTTATTAACCACAATAGAAGCAAATAATATAATATATGACAAACAGTAGTCACAATCGACAGAACCATTTCTGTTGGTAATGACTATTGCCTTCAATGACATCAACAGTTGGTCTGATTGTCGCCATTTATTTCAAAGAAAGTGAACAGAAAATTAGGTTTGAAAGGGATTCGTAAGTTTTGTTGCACTAAAGCTCACCCGTCGCGTATATTACACACCAGACTCACTGCTTTACTATCGTTTGGGTGTCGATCCCTTTTCCTTTAGTTCAGGGAATAAAAGTGAAAAAAGTTCTGTTTTTTCGGTTAATTTGTGCGAAAGTGTGAAAAACGTTTGATATTATGAATCGATTCAATATGTAATCTGAGAAATGGTAGCTATGATTGGATTGAGTCAATCAGTGAATTAGTTGATGGCTCTGATAGCTCTCACGCCACACAAATGGCACAACTGTTAAGATTTGAGACAAGGGTTTAGTAGTTGTTTAGAAAAGCGTAAAATTCCCCGAAGAGAGGGTTGCCTCGAATCAAAAGCGTAAATTTTGCATGAATTGTATGGATTGTATAAATTGTATGAATTGTATGACAAATTTTGTCAAACTTTCTCTAAAATCAAATTTGTGCCCAAACGGGCAAAAGTTATATATTCATCAAATTTAAGTAACCCATTCCCGAGAGAGTAGACTTTCCACTGATTCCACTGATTCTTCACCCTTACATCCATTGCTATTTTAGAGGAAAACATTTAAATTTAAAATAAACGAAATAAAGTAATAAATTTGATTGAATTGAATATAAAGTTTGAGTCAGTGGTAAGTATTGTAAGTATAGTAAGTATTGGAAACTAATAAATGCATTTCACTAATAGTTTCAATCGTTTTAACCGATTATTGCATTTTTGGGCTCAAACTCAACACACAATCACCGGATGTGTAATATTGGAAACGCGAGAATTTGGTTATATTTTTGGTGGTATATCGTTGTCATCACTATTCAGGTTATGGCAATGGAAGTGTTGGCTCACCCACTGGTTTAGTGCTTTTCTCATCAGAGATACGAAATTAATTGGAAGAGCGGCTCTTTTAAACTGCGTGTCATTTATTTTATGTCATTATAACTGCCATTATATACATTTCAATGATTCATTTGAATTACTTTTTTGAGTACTCGAACCCATTTGCAGATAAGTCGAGTAAAAGGGCCCACATTATAGCCTTAAGTAAAAGAGTTACCATTTTTATTGGATCGGTTCCACTGAAAGTTGGTTTTTGGAGATAAAGTATTTGCAGTTGTTTTGCATAAACCGTAATAGTGTTAAAAGACTGACAAATGGCCAAAACGTCGACCATTTTTGCGATAAATTTTAGGATTTTAAACTCAGATACCATTCGATAAGTTAACCAATAAATCAGACAAAAAGAGAGACAAATCTAATATAACTTTAAAGTGAAAGAGCGCTCTCTTTAACCGACTATTTCGACGCATTTATGCTCTACTATTTCGACGAATATTTAGACTCTTTTGCATAAATTTTAAAAAACATTTTCAAAAGTAATATATTTATTCCAATTGAGTCAATGGTTTATGGCTTACGCCTTCAGTTAGCAATGTTTGCAATGCAAGGTATGTCTATGCAATCCATCTTCGAGTCGGGATATCGGGTGATGTAGTGCTAAAAAAGTGCAAAACTGTTGACGCTATGAATGTTGTGTTGGATGTGTTGATGCGTTTCATTAAAATGCAAACTAAAGCTTATATGTATTGAGCGCTCACTACCATCAATACCATCACTACCAGCACTGGCAGATCGTGTTGTCCTCATATCCACTAAAATGGTTTAGACATCGATTTTGCAATTTATATGAAACTTCCGATAAAGCTTTCAAACACTTACTCACAACTCATTATAAATTCCGTACGAATTGAGAATTGCATTACATTTTACTCGAGGGACTGATATGTGCTGTCCTTATAGTGGTTCTGATATTCCAAACAATTGTCAATTTTGGCCAAAATTAAATGTAATGCAACTCTCAATTTGTGGCATTACTTCAGGCGATGTTTTAATCATAAAATTGTAATACCAGTCCTCTGGAACTGAAAATTCAAAATTTCCTTTAATTGTTTTACTGACAAATAATTACAAATAAAATCGATTTGAAACTCATCGCACAAAAAGTTAACTCAATTTTAAACTTTGAATAATTTCTAAGAGAAATATGTAAAGAGAGAGTCAGTGCATAAACAATTCATTCAGTGTTGAGACCAACCATAAAAAGTTGATCCTTTCTCAGGAGACCAGTTTTGGCAGACAATAGCTCTTCATATGTTGGGACAGAGTTTTTACGAATTGGACAATAGGATTAACACGAGAACAGCACAAAAGAACTGTTACTTTAAGTACTTTTCATTCAAAAACAAACCCATAGAATAAAGACGTGCTTTTTGTGGGCTTTTGGTGTCTATCGGGGGAAACAACCCTCTAATCAGAATAACAATTCCAATCCTTTTGAATGTCAACCCATTGGATATGAGCCATCAAACAAAGCCATTTGTTAGGATTCAAGTCTGACCACTGAATAACTCTTACAACCCATGAATCGGTTTACGTTTTGTTCCCAATAAATAAACGCCAAAAATTCAATTATTGCCCGAAAATGATTGCTTTGAACTAACACTGGAATACTTCCGCTTATAAGTTATGCCATTCATGTATTGTTCAGTACTTCAGTACTAAAAGGGATTCTGTTATTAAATTTTATTAATTTAGGGAATGATATACAACATAACAAACGCATAACAATATTACTTATGGAATGTTTGACTCAAAAATCCATATTATGTTCACTAATAAATGTATAAATCATTAGAAATAAATGATTTATTGCATATAAACCATATCTTTAGTATAAAATCGCAATTTTACTAAATTATAGTTTTGTTTACAACACATGTTTTGTTTCCAATTTTTTTATATCGATATTAATTCAAATCAAAAACTTTTAAATTAATTTAATTTTAACCCAAACTTATATTTACTTCAATTTCTTAAAATTAGAATTTTTGGAGAATTTATTTGTTGTTTATTTAATTTTAATTCAGTATTTATCTTAACTAAACATGCCTTGAGTAATAAGCAAGCACATATAAAACCGATTCAATGTAGAAAAACATTTTTAGTCATAAATGAATAGAATTTGAATTCATTTGAACTTATTTTTGACGATTGAATGGAATGTGAATCTCTTTTTTCTTTGTTTATGGATTACAATAAGTAGAGGAAGACATGAATTATGGAAAAGATTAAAGATTTAGAAGGAATGAACAAAAAATGATATCCAATGTTAGTATCCATTGAAGTGATTCTTAATCTATTGATCTTCATTTGAATAATATTATGAATAGACTGACATATTGTCAAACACAAAGTTATTGTCATTCTGTGGTCACACGTTTCCAATGGGTTTCAACTTAGACTCAGTTATTATATAAATTTTTATTCACTAAATGGAAGAAAAAAAAGTAAAGTTCGACATTCAGTGATGAAACGAAAAATCAAATACTGTCTAATTCTGATGAATGGCGAGCGAAGGACAATACCGCACATCTCCTCCCAATTGTCCATTAGTTGGTATTACTTTTGTTGTTAGTCTGTCAGAGTCTGATTGACACGCGACCACTCACTACACCCTCTATTTCCAAGTTTTAATCATATAATTTACAGCATAACATACTTTAGATATATTCACGAATTGACTGCATTCTAATAATCTGTAAGAACTGACAGTCATTGCAGTCATTGTAGTCATTGTCCACTTATATGAACACAGAATAAGTTTTTTATGCGCCAAAAAACTAGTGATTCAAACCTAAAGAATAGTTTATTGTAGTCTAACACAACTCAACGCACGTCAAACCAGACTCACATCCAAACCATACAATGAATGCAATGGTTTTAATTGCAAATCAGAAAATAATCATAATTTTATGGCCGTATATTTTTTATCTCATTTATTCTTTTATTTAAGGAACGGTCGCTTTAGAAATACTTTTATAAGCATTTTATGCGACACCGAATAACTAATCAAATGTAAAACTCAGACTCTTTAGCAGTAAAGACCTTTTCATTTGACAGAAACATTGATTCGCACTCTTATTCTCTTTAGTTTTTAAGTAGAAAAAAGTGTCTCTCATTGTATAACATAAGTGTCTGACTATTGAAGAGTCAAATCAATGCATGAATTCTATAAAATCGATACCAATTGTGTTCGCAATATATTCGAAGAATGCATATGAAGTACACATAAAAACATTTAATTTCAGACATTATTGACATTCTTTACTCTCTTTTCTGTGTTTCGAAGTCAAGCATTGATTTCAGTGACATTTTTACAAAATTTGACTCAACTTTATATTGAAGTCATCGAAAGAGAGGACATCTGAAAAGTTTGAATTGTTTTCAGTTTAGTCTCTCGAGAAATGGGCTCTAAAATAACTCAAGGAATGGCTTTCCAATCAAAATATTGATTCACTCAGAATATTATATCCATACATCTTCTGCATAACTTTTGTATGGTCTCCATTTCACCAATACTAGTCAATACTAGGGTTGGGAAAATACAAAGGTTTTATTTTCATTTTGTATTATACATGTATAATACAATGTATACCTTGTATTATGATGTATTTTTATATC
>JAQFZM010000460.1:0-32300 GCA_034695785.1 Galumna obvia
ACTAATAATGAACTGAGACTATGAGTTGAGTAAATGGGGTAAACAAGTGCTCCTCATTTGCATTCATTTTTCAAAAACATTTTTATAGTAATTAACGTCGAAATCACTTCGATTTTATTTTATAAATAAAAAATTTTCTTTCATTTATTTTTATTTAAAAATTGTTTTAAATATCAAATGATTAGAAAAGATTTGATTTCATTTAATATCTTTTGATTTCAATGTTTAGTAAAACAATAACTGAATTTCTCAATGGATTTATGTCTCCATATATTCTATTCCTTTGAGAAGTATCACCAGATTTGAAGTATTTGCCATACATTCTGTCCTTTGTTTGAAAGCCAAAAATGCCAACTGAGGGGAACACCATTTGGAAGGCATTTGTGAACCGTTGAGAAAAGTTGTCGTTATTGGCAAAAACATATCCAATAGTGATTCCATTCCTCCAATTGTCACAATCGAAGTCCAGATTATTCTTCAGTTCAATGAGTTGAGACATAAATTCTTCTTCATTTGTGGTCGAAATGATAGAACTGGCGGTTCGTATATTACTTCCACCAAAAGTAATGATGAGATGTTCCCGAAGAAGTCCACTACTGAGACCTTTTTCAAGGGAGTCCTCCATAACTGCAACAACAGTTCCGCCTCCGAACGAAACGCTGTAATCAAGTGTTGACATCAGAACCGAGAGATCTCTTTTGGTTCGAATCATTTCTTCTCTCATTTCAAACGCTGTTCTCTGAGACCTCTTTTTGTCGGACATAAACATTAAAACGCATTTCACATCTTTAGTGGACACCCTTTCGATTCTTGAATATGTCTTTATGTCGACCCCTTCTGTCTCAGGTATGAATAGACATGACATACAGGGAAATGCTGTCCTCTGAAACGCCTGATCTCTCCTCTCATCGGAATAATTGGTGAGACTTTTGTAACGAATAGAAGAGGTTAGTATTGTGTGGCCGACATCCATATACACTGTTTGACACTTTGATGGAAGAAAACGACTCAAATCTTTTAGTACTGACTTTCGATAATCGATTTGCTTTTGTCGATAACCGCCGACCATAAGTATGACTGTCTTTGGCCTCATATTGAGCCACATTTGAGTGTAATAAGTGAATGACTCAAACAAATTGGGGACATCTTTGTGACCCATGTTTAAGCCTTGACTATAATTGAGAAGATATAAATGAATTATGTCTTTACGTCTTTCGGTCTCATAAATGGCGGCACAAAAAATGTTCTTTGAAGTACTGAAACACTGAGACAATGATCTGATGTCTACTCTTTTTAGTATTTCAGCCAAAATGTAAGGATTATTAAACACCTTTTCTGAAGAATTAGAGCCTATCGATGGGTTCATTGATAGCATTTCTTCGGAGGAATGGATTTAAACTTTTGAACACTTAATTAGAAATTATAACTTATTTTTGAAATAATTATTTGAATTATTTTTCGCGATTTTAAACAAATTAATGAAAGAAATAACGGATAATATTTAAATCAAATTCAAAAACCGTTAAAAACTCTTTTATTCTTAGAAACAAAATCTAATGATTTAATACTTTTTTGGGTTTTCGGAAGGAAGGGGTGAATCCCTATCTTTTCTTTCAATTTTAATCAATTTATAACTTTCTTCAAGAATTTCTGTTTTTTACAAATAAAAAATCAAAAATTAAATCAAAGTTTTGACTGAATTATAATTCAATTAAATAAAATTCTTTTGAAAATAATTTTATTTCATTTCTAATGATTTGTATAAAATCTAAATTTTAGATCAAAGAGTAACCCTTTTAATCCCATTTACAATCACATCCTTTGCATTTTCGTGATTTTCTTTGCCCTCCACTTTTGCCCCCATTGAGAGACCTACTTCTTGGTCTTTTTCTGTGGGAACCCTTTAGTCGACTACCCGTTTGACGTTTGGATCGTCGCAAAGACCGCTTACTTTTGCGGATTCTTTCCTCTATTCGTTGATATTTTGCCATCAAATTCTCATAATCATTGAGGAGTTGTTCCACTTCTTCCTCCGGAATCTCAATGTCTTCGTGATCGATGTCTTTTTGAGTGACGTCTTCGTGAGGTATGTCTTTGGATGGGATGTCTTCCATTTTATTCTATTCGAAGTCTTTAATTCAAAAAAATTTTGGAAAATTAGTGAATGAAATGAATCGAAAACTTTTTAAATCTGATCTGAATTTTAACTGAAAATCATTTAAATAGAGTTTTATTTAATTGTTTTAATAAAACGAGATTTTAATAATGTTTTTATTAATAGTAATGAAACTTAACTTAATTTCATTCAAAAATAATTATTGACTTTTAATTGGTATCAAAACTTATTTTAATAATACAATAACTTTAAAATATTTTATATATAATTTTATACTAATTCTAATACAATATTTTATTGTGATTTTTAACCATTAATTCAAATAAATGGCATTATTTCTGATTTGATTCAATTCTTTGATCAGTTGTGAACCCAATGCCATCAAAGTGTTAATATTTTCCTCGATGAAAGCTATTACCTTTGACCCCAACCAGAGTATTACTGCAAACAGTCCAATACCGTAGACTCTAATTATTAGATTTAAATTTTGATAAAAGAGATGAAGAATTTTTGAAAAAATTTGTTTAAAATTTTTAAACAAATTAATGAAAGAAATAACGGAAAATATTTAAATCAAATTTAGAAACCGTTAGAAATTCTTTTATTCTTAGAATCAGAATTTAATGATTTGAATACTTTTTGGCTCTTCCGAAGGAAGGGGTAAATTTTCTTTCAATTATAACTTTTTTCAAGAATTTCTGTTTTTTACAATTAAAAAATCAAAAATTAAATCAAAGTTTTGACTGAATTATAATTCAATTCTTTTGAAAATAAATTTATTTCAATTCTAATTGATTTGTATAAAAACTAAAATTTTGATCAAAGAGTAACCCTTTTAATCCGATTTACGATCACATCCTTTGCATTTTCTGGGTCTTTGTTCTTCCCTTTTACCTCCATTTGGAGACCTACTTCTTTGACTTGTTCTGTGGCAACCCTTTAGTCGACTACCCGTTTGACGTTTGAACCGTCGCGAAGAACTCTTACGTTTTCGGATACTTCCCTCTATTCGTTGATGTTCTGACATCAAATTCTCGTACTCTTCGAGGAGTTGTTTCACTTCCTCGTCCGGAATCTCAATGTCTTCGTGAGGGACGTCTTCTTGAGGGACGTCTTCTTGAGGGACACCTTCTTGAGATATGTCTTCTTGAGAGACGTCTTCGTGAGAAACTTCTTCGTGAGGGACGTCTTCTTGAGGGACGTCTTCTTGAGGGATCCCTTCGTGAGGGACGCCTTCTTGAGGTATGTCTTCTTGAGAGACGTCTTCGTGAGAAACTTCTTCGTGAGGGACGTCTTCTTGAGGGATGCCTTCGTGAGGGACGCCTTCTTGAGGTATGTCTTCTTGAGAGACGTCTTCGTGAGAGACGTCTTCTTGAGGAACACCTTCGTGAGGGACGTTTTCTTGAGGGACGTCTTCGTGAGGTATGTTTTCGTAAGGGATGTCTTCCATTGTATTTTATTCGAAGTTTTTTTTCTTTAACTCAAAAAAAATTAGTGAATGAAATGAATCGAAAACTTTTTAAATCTGATCTGAATTTTAACGGAAAATCATTTAAATAGAGTTTTATTTAATTGTTTTAATAAAACGAGATTTTAATAATGTTTTTATTAACAGTAATGAAACTTAACTTCATTTCACACAATTACAACGTTTTTCAATTGAAATAAATTGATTTAAACGGCTGACTGTTAGCCCCCAATTGAAACAAACATTTAATTAAATCAATTCTCAAATAGACTCGACTGCAAAATATTTAATAATGGAAATCAATAAATTACAATAAATTCTAATTTGAAACTTTATTTCTGGGATATTTTTTACTAGATCATATTTTAAAGTGCATATCTTAAAAATTCTTAAATAAAAATCAATTTTATTTTCCAAATATTTATTCAATTTTTTAAACTAGAAATAAATGTCACAAAAATTCATTAGATTTGGCACTAAATTAACTAAATTTATAAACAATTAAAGTACAGAATTTTAATTAGAAATCAATACTAAATTAAATAATTGTTTTGTCGAAATCCAATGAAATAAAAAAATCAAAACTAATATATTATTAATTAATAATTAATTAAACCATAAATAATAGATTCAATACAAAGGGTTATAACCAGAATAAGTGAATATTCTTTAACTCATTTAAATATTTTAATAAGAATTACATTAAAATGTATTATATTTACGTCAAAACATGAAAATAAGTGAAAAAATAGTCACTTATTTTTGGTTATTTAAGCCCTGAATTTGACTTTAAATTTCGATTAAATCCAATAATCGAAAAATGGTTCATAAAATCACTTTTGTATCACTTAATTGATTTATGATATGAATTGTTTGGTGAAAATGAGAGACGAGATTCACAGCTCTTCTGAGAATTAGTAGTTTTTAAATCAAATTAATTACAAGTTATCGAAGAACTTATTTCTTCATCTTTTGTTTCGACGACTTTTGATTCATTCGAAGAGTTTCGATGATTTGTTGAAACATTTTCACAATTAGTAGTCATTGCAGTCGTTTGGCTGAAGAAATTTAAACCAATGGAACCGTTGGATGTGAGTCGACCTCTTATTTGGTTAACTAATTGTCGGGCCGTCGCCGTTGAATAAGAGGGCGGCGCTTCGTATTTAGGCGGCGGATCGTCCGGTATATAACCAGAATTTAGATTACCGTTGCTTTGATCCGAAGTAAATGATGTGAGAGTCGGACAAAAAAGAGCCTAAAATTCAATATTCATTGAATTAATGTATTAACAAATGTTTGCAATACTTGTATTCTTTCGTGAAAGAGTCCGGACGTCTGTTTTGGATATAAATATATAATGAGTTGAATGGCGCCAACGAAGAACACCAAAAATAGTGGCGTTATTTGAAATACTGTCGACAATGATTTGGTCCATTCGGGCCAATAAGTATAAAAAGTGACCACTTGAGTCCAGGTTAATCCATTTGCATTATGTGAACGCGTGAATGCAATCGATAAGATCTACAAATCATTTAATAAATATATTATTTCCTATTCTTTGCATTTTATATAAAAGAAGACAAACCATTGTAGCGATCGGTAGAATCAGATTCCACTGAAAAGTAAGAATAGGGAGGAGCCAACTGCGAGTGTTCTCGTCCTTTGCTAAAATAGTGACTAGATTCTCTGTGCCAACGGGACGACCTAGCAAAAGTCAATCTTTAATATCGAACTTAAAAATGTGAAAGAATAGTGCCATACCTCTAATGATAAGAACAGATATTTGTAGTAATAAATAAAGAAGTGCTAACCACCAGAGAGAACCGATGCAAAAGTCCAAAAAATATATAACAAAAATACCCGCCTTTAAGACAAAATCAAAACAAATATTAAATTCTTATTTGAATTAAAGCAATAAATTTGGGTCACATTTTCATTGAATTATTGTCCTTAAAAAAATAAGATAACAAAATAACTATAAAATAAAGAAGAGTTCCAATAATTATGAGTTCTTCATATAATTTATATCATGAGGTCTATATTTCGTGAGGAAAGAACTAATTTAGTTAATACCTATTAATTTAGAATCTCTGAGACTATAATTCTAAGTCTATATGTTTTGTTAAAAAATGGGTGAATCCGACGATGCGTTTGATTTATGAGACTTTTTGTGGGAATTAAATAAATAAATAAATGGATCGCTTAAGAAATCAATTATCATTTCAGACACTTTTGAAAAAAGTGACCAAATTTTCTAAAAAAAATGGAATAGTTTTTAGACTAAAGTCTTTCAATTAATGGTTTTAATGCGAAATACAAACAAAACTAAAATCATTAAATGTTTGAAATAAGGCTTACGGTTGAGGTCATAGAGAGTGACATAAGGAATGCCAAAACACACGTCACAAATGTAAGGATCGGTCGCCAAAGTTTGAAAAAGGTGGGCAAAATTGAGACAATCGAATCGGTTACAGAACCCCAGACTACAATTAGATGACCAAGACTAAAAATAATGGCCGACAAATAGAAGAAAACGGCCCAAATCGAGCTAATATTGCGCGAACCCTCAATAGAAAGGGAGGCCGGAAAGACTTCTGTTGCAAATCTCATAACTTGATAGTGACTCAAATGTAAACTATTGTCAGAAAAAGTCACTAAATTTTCTCCGAGAAATAGATTTGTGGCCGAAATTAGTTTCACATCACTTGCAGTCGGATTGTTATCAGAATCGCGTAAAAAATTGATAGAAGATATCTCTTCATAAGAGGACGGAATATAAACCAATCCCTTTGTTTTTAATGTTCGAATACAGGCGGCGAAGAAACAGGAACTCAGAATAAGTATTATTGTCACCAAAAAGAACAAAACCATTATCTGTTTCATTATGTTATGACCCGAACGGTTGTGGCTCTGAATGTTTAACGCTATGGCACTGAAGGCCACCCAAACTATAAAGGCTTCCCGACTGGCCAACAGCCATGACTGCAATGCAATCAATTGTCAATAAATAAATTAACTTAAGCTCTAATTTATAGTCAATTTGAGTCAATTGTTATACAAATAATATGTTAAATAAAAGACAACTGAAGGTCATTATAGATATTTGACCCAAATTGTACTCTAAATTAAGCGTTTCTTTCTCTAATAATTATGGTTTACCATTGAATCCAAAAGAAAGGGCTGTCCTGTGGTCTGAAATATATCAATGACTCCTTCGCCCCACTGCTCAACAAAACGCAATACAACCAAACAGTAGAGAACTATCGGAACGATTGCGGAGACGAACAATACTTTGCCGGTCGAGTGAAAGCCTTTTATTAAAGTAATACAAATGATTGTCCAAACAATACACAAATGAAACGATAATTCGATCTTCACTTCTTTATTCTGATATTTTTGGTTTCTATCCAATACTCGACCGCTAAATATAGAAACATTTAAATCAATTATTCCTTATTTTTGTTAATAGAATTGATAATAGAATTGAAGTTCAAATCAATTTGTTATGGAATTGGGAGTTGTCCTCACAATTGCCCTCAAAACTACTTTTCATTACAATTCATTACAATTCATTACAATTCATTACAGTCGTTATAATGCTTTTCAATAAATTAATTCAAATAAAAAAAGAAAGAATTTTAATAAAAGACAAATAAATGAATGAATAATAAGGAAATTAATAACAAGAAATTGAAAGATATGTCTATTGTTTTCATTATTATTTCTATTAATATTCTAATAAACCTTACAGTTTATGACTGCAAACCATTTATGATTTATCGATCAAACATTTTATCATAAAAATTCCTTAAATTGGAGTATAGACTAACATTTCCTCAATATTTGAAGGATAGCATTGAATTATTTGTCAAAAAATTCATTTTAAAGTCATTTACGCCAAAAAATGTCTTTAATTACAGAAAATATAAAAGAAATGTTTGTTATTAAAAGTAATGACTTACTGGAAATAGGAAGAGACAGACCATCCCAAGTAGTCATATGAAGACGAATTCAATGACACCAAACAATCTGAATAAGGAAAACATTAGAATCTCATTGAAAGTCAATTAAATAAATAAATTTTTAGGGAATAATATCTTTTTAATGACTGATATTAAAGCGATAATCAATGAAAACGTGAATTTCTATTGAATTAATAATATTATTCCTAAACACAAGTCGTGTCCCAATTCATAGAATACTTGTATTAAATCCATAAAAATTGATATTCAAATCAAATCCGGTGTTATTGTTGAAAGGCTTTGGCAAATGTCCTTAATTATATTTAATTTGGTAATTAATTGTAGAGAAGATCCCTGATAATATCGAAGATTCATTGTTTGAAATTTGTTTTGCCTTCGAGTCAAATGTATTAATGAAAGTAACGGTCAATAGCTCTTAACTCAGACTCTTAGGATTTGATAGTTGTCTCAACTTTATGTAAAGCAAATAACACTTCATTTTGAAGCCATTTATTCAAAATTATTGTTTTAAAACTTTTGCTTTATTTCTAATTTTATTTCGTGAATAACAGAATCGTATAATTATTTCACGAATTTTATGAAGAAATTTGATTTCAACAAAAAGAAAATAAAATATATTTTGAATATCCGGTTAAAAGTCATTGAATTTCATAAAATTCATTCCTTTCGATTGCAAAACAAATTTCTTGAATTTAAATAACTTTGAAATTTTAGTTTTATCTCGAGTTAACACAAACTCTTGAGAAATATATAGAACTAATATACAAAAAACTATAAATTTTTTAAAAATAATATTCATTTCTGGCATTAAATATTTGATAACAAAAGTTAATAAATTTTGAATAAATGACTTTCTCTGGAAAAGTGTTTGCACTCAACAGAACAGAAGTGAACAGAAGTC
Organism: Galumna obvia; assembly: GCA_034695785.1. Classification (NCBI taxonomy): domain Eukaryota; kingdom Metazoa; phylum Arthropoda; class Arachnida; order Sarcoptiformes; family Galumnidae; genus Galumna; species Galumna obvia. The sequence goes on from JAQFZM010000460.1 coordinate 8,469, forward strand.
TAAAAATGGTTTTAATCTAAAGTTCAATATTGAAAATGAAAATTGAATCAATCAATTTCTATCTAATGTATGTCCAAAACATCATTAAAGAACTAACGCTCCGATTATTATTTGATCAATAATACAATAACACAATAATAATATAAAATAAATTATTATATAAAAGTATTCTATAAATTATATTATATAATATTATATACATCTTTGAATGAAGGAATAGTTGATTATAAGACAAGTAATTTATAATCCGTGTATTAAACCTCAGAACCGGATGCAAACAACAATTCTATCCCATCTTATATAAGGCCTACTCATCATTCATTCGAGAAGAACCTCTTGCAGGTCATCTCAACTTTTTTTCATTCCTATCCTAAAAAGTCAATAACACTAAAAGAAGAGATATATTGAACACTTAGTTTTAGATATCAAACAAAAAGTACTCTTAAATTGTGTGGTCTTAGAGTTGTCGAAAAGTAAATTCAATTGAAAACATAAGAATAGTTTAGATTTAATATTGATTTCAAACGAATGTCGGATCGATTTTTTTAATCAATAAATCCCTTATTTAAAAGACATTCAATTGAAAGGTATTGTTTGAAAGTGAAAGGCCTTCAATAAACAAAAGAAATGCCTTTTATAGACATTCTTTGATTCATTCAAATGTAATTATAAATCATAAGAATAGAGGCATAACCAGTGTTTTCGTGATTTACTGCTTATTATTTTAATTTCTAAACACCTGTTTTAAAATCAAGTTCTTAAGTATGCGAAAGGCTCTTCTCGCGTTCAGTATCCTGTTCATTTTTTAGGACTGGGATTCTGAGTTACATTTTCTCAGAAATTAATACCTAAAAACTAAAATTTCTTAGAAACTTATCGAAACAGTTTTTCAAACAATAATTATTTAACGATTATTTCAATTAAAATTTTGGCAAATTTTCAGAAACTATTAGACAAACAAAGAGTAGATTCAAAGAACTCATTATTAAGTCAAGTGATAAGAAATAGACCTCAAAATGTATGACATCTAAATTGTAAGTTAAATAGCAATCACTGGAAGTCAATTATCATAACTTTTAAATGATTTGTCATAAAATTATGAGACGTTAAACCAAAAGACTCGGAGAGCGAGAGTCAGTTCAAACCAATATAAAAAGATGATGAGTAGGAGTGTCATCAAACTTAAGTAATTTCTCCCTGGTACTTTAAAAATTTTATTACTATTTTAGTCTATTATTAAAATTTCTAAAACTTAATAATTTGTGAATTTAATAATAATAATAACCAATTAATAACTCCAATGATAACAATGTTGATGGATAAGATTAATAAAAGCATTAATTATAATCTATTAATTTAATTAAATAGAGAACAGGTTCTCATTAATGTGAAAATAAAATCATTTAATGTCTGACAAAACGATGAATTCTTAGTATGAAATTCATTGAGAAAATGTTATCAAATATTATAATTGAATTTTTATTTCAGTTATTAGTATTGTTTGTATAATATTTTGGTTCCCATCAGACAATCGATTAAAAAGATAAAACTTCCTGATAATGAAATTTCATGCAAATTATTATTCCCTAAATAAATAATCTAGCAACTATTAGTTTTAGTCTCAATTGTGTAATAATACGAATTTTAATGCTTCAGATAATAAACGGATATTTTTTCTATTTTAATGGATAAATGTTTGGATAATTATTATTTCGTGTCCAACAGAATAAGTTTATAAATAAAAATAATAAAACACTTTCAGAATATGTTTTATCGCATACAAAGGGACAGGTGTTATATCACTGTACATAAACAATAGGTTTGTGGCCCTCAAACATCACTTTTAAGGTAATAATGAAAACGAATTCAATATTTGGAAAAATTATTGATTTTAAGTTCAAATGAAAAAAAGCGAATGAAATGAAAATTATTTCATGACTTGAATTAAATATAAAAAATGAGAACTAACTGTTTGTGGCGATCCTTATGTTACAATAAGACCATTTGTAAGCGGTATCTCCAGTGGCCACAAAAGCGTCCCGAAAGTATACAAAAAGCCATGCGATCGGAACACTGCTATACAGACCGTAACAAATATAAGTGACGAGAAATGCCGCTCCAATGCCTTTAAATAATAGTAGACACCATTGAGTTGATTGAAAAAAATACTAAATTAATACCTTTAAACGCTGGGCTTATAAACCACATGTCATAAAAACCTGAACCCAAATACTGGCCTAAAGTCATCATCAAAAGAAGAAACGGGAGACCGAAGCCAATACTCAATACAAGGAATTGAATTACAAACGGCCCTAAAATTAAAGCAATTTTCATGTTTATGTTATATGTGTTCATCATTTGCTTTTGAATACTATCATCAAAATTGATAGGTTTAGTGCATGTCTTCAGACATAATTCAATTGAAAGATCAAAAAAATTGAAAACAATGAGTAAAACACAATAGAAGTTATTATTGAGAGCATTAGTGACTCTAAACTCGATTAAACCCAAGATATAACTGAAGAGTTATCACGAATTGGATAAGAATTGCTAATATATTTTTTGACATAATTGGGATCTATTCCTGTCTTTTTTATTACACTTTTTAAAATAACTGATGTTATGAGATATTATAGCCATACTATTAGCCACCAATCGATTATGCTCTTAGTAAGTTACTATTATTAGAGATTTATATCGATATTAAGTAAATCTATGAATAAATGAAATATATTTCAATTGAGTCTCAATTTGTTAATTGAATGCAAAAATGAATAAATTCTTATAATTGGATAAAACATAACATTAATGTAAAAGTTATCTAAAAATTCAGTTATGAATTAATTTATTGCTTCAAATAAATTCTTTATATTAAGTACTTTTGTAACTCATCCGACAAATTGATAATTTGGCGGCGAATGACTTGTCATTAAATTCAATTAATTCCATCATTGAAACTAACAAGGTGAATCCTAGAAATCTTATCTCATTGTGAACTGATTATCCAAAAGAATAGCTCAAAAATTAAGACTTCCTTAACTCTAATAGTAATTGTTATCAAACAATTCAAAGGGAGAGACAATCGTTGAAAAGAACGGAAATATAATAAAGGATTCATAGGATTCAAGTGATTAAAAAGAAGATAAGTTAAAATTACAGTAAACTTACCTTTGAAGTAATAAGTGAGAACAGCGAATCGGCTTATATTATACATATTGATGCAGCAAAAGAAGCAAGCAAAAAATGAGGCACAATCGAAAGGCCAGAGGCCTCTAATAGTTCGCCTCACGTCTGAAGCGCTTAAGGTATCTCTCATTTGCAAGTGAACGATGTGGTCATCATTTAAGATGTTTGAATTGTGGTGTCGACTGTTAGCGACGGGAAGGCCACTCATTTGCCCATTAGATGAGTCTATTGTTAATTTGCAAATTATAAGCAATACATCATTGGTTTGAATCCTTAATCACATTAAATGTTATTATCTTATAATTTATGTGGAGTTTGGGAGAGAGGGATAGGGAGAGAGAGAGAGAGAGAGAGAGAGCCTAAGAGAGTTCATAAGAGAACTTTTAGAACATCCGCTTATAATAAGGGTTTGCATCCGTTTCTTATCTATAATTTAACGAATCAGAAGCCATTAAATTATTGCTAAACTCTTGACATAAATCAGAATAACTTCTGAGTTGTGCTCACAATCAAATCAAAAAAAATAAATAAAAAATTAAAACAAATCAGTAATTATTATCTGTAATTGATCTGAGCTTTTGTTAAATCGAATTCAATTACTTAAAGCAATTAATTAAATTTCGGATAATTTATTATCACTTATGGAAACCAAAAAACATGAAAACTAATCGTTTAATTAATTGATAACAAACTTTATTGTTCCCAAAAAACTCACATAAATCACAACTATTGAGTAATTGTGAAATAACTGCGAAAATATTACTTAAGATGTGCTGAATCAGTAAAGGCATCATTAAGTTTTTGCAAACGTCAAATAGAAAGGTCTCTCTCTCTCTCTCTCTCTCTCTCTCTTTCTCTCTCTCTCTCTCAAACTATAAAAGATAATTTACCTGAACTTCTTTGGGAATCAGTGGTCGGCGTCGAGGTATCGTTGGTTTGGTTTTGTCGTTCGGATTCATTGTTACAGGAATGGACTCTATTGGTAACCATTGGTTCAGTATTTGCCGACTGATTAGATGACTCGCTTTGCGGAAAACCCATAATATCGTTAACAAACAAATGAACGCATTTACAGTTTATGTCAATCACAAGACAAAAGTTGACCGAAGAGTTGGCAGGTCTTCACTTTAGAAGCACTCAATCAAAGGACTTACAATAATTTAGTGAATCAAAACTCGGATTCATTTCTGTCGATCAAAAATCCTCTGAAAGGAAAGGAAAGGAAAGGAAAAACTAAATTACTTTCAGTTCAAACTTTTAACAAAAGAGTAAATACTTTTGATTAGAAAAAACTTTGAAAACATTGATTAGAAAAATAAACTTTTTTTGCTTTAAAGTCATTACATTTCAAAAATTGAATTTAGATTTTTCTTATTCAACACAAAACCTCGAAATACATAAAAACAGTTTTCTTAGTGAAAGCATAACCGAAGAGTAGCGAACTTTAAAGTTTAAACCAAATGTATTTAAACCAAAAACAAAACACTAGTATTTTGTAGTTTAATATTCAATGGTTTAAAAATTATGTTTTTATTGCGTAAAACCATATAAGTCTCGACACAAATATTCGCATTCATTACACTATTCTTACATTTTATACTTTTTTGCGAAAAGAAAAACGAGATCTCAACTCAACTCAACTCAACTATAATTTAGTCAATAAATCCCATTGAATCCAATATATTATGAAATACTTTCACTGAGGTTTGCATAAAATGAATATAAATCTGGAATTTATTGCAAAATATATATGAATAAACAAAAGGTAATCGATTTAAAACAAGAGTTTTCAGATACAGTAAACGATGGATAACTTTAATATTATTGGCTTTCAGTTATTTGATTAAAAACAATCGATTGTTAGTTAATATTTGTTGAAATTATTTTGTTTTGGATTAGTTAATAAAACAGTTAACAAATTTATTGATTAAAATTCAATATTTATATATTCTTTGATTTAATTAATATAAAAATTGCGAATTAATTAAGTCTTTTGATTCGTTAATAATAATTTAAAAGCAATTATTTTTTAGTTTAATCTCATTTAAAACGTAAATATTTATTTGAAATGATTTTAATTCAAGTTTTTATTCTTTAATTATTTTTAAAAATTATATAACTATCATATTTATTCTAGATAATTAGTTAATTATGAGTGTTAATCAAGAATATTTTTAAGTAAAGTAATAAAATGTCATTCATTTTCAAAGTGTCCTTGTACAATTTATATTTTGTTAAAAAAGAATTAATAACTTTTAAAATTTGTTAATAATTTGTAAAAAAAAATTAGTGAAAGTCTTCTGCATTTCAATAAATTTCATTAAAATTTATGATTAGTTAAAACCAAACAAAAGTTAAAATTATTGATAATTATTATCATAACGTCTATCGGAAAGAGTTTAGAATAGATTTAGTTAATGTTATCAAAAATTAGTTAAAACTATCCATGCCTAAAATTATCCACATGGTCAAATGTCTCTTTTAAATAGTTAGCAGAAAGAGATTACACATTAAACACAAATTAATTGCTTATTAATTTCAATCGATAATTAAGCCCAAGGAAAGTACTCTTGCAAAGAGAAGGTCAATAGAAATAACACGTATGGATATATACAAATAACCAAGGACTAACACCTAAAGTTAAATGATCTTTCAAATCAAGAAATCAAATGTTATATTTGTGTCACAATATTTGAAATGTCTATAAACAGATTAGTTGTTCACTAAAGTTAATTATAGGTTTAGTTCTTAATAATTAATGAATTATTAGTCAAAACTCTCAATGAAAACTTCCTTTCATTTCAATGAATTTTTGTCATTAAGTTTTACGAATCAATAATAAACTAATTATATTAGAGATGATTATAAGGAAGACCTTATTCACATTGATATTTATATCGAATACAATACGAAATATATAAAAATATCAAATATTGTACTAAAAATAGTTTCATTAAAACTAAAATTATAAGAAAAAATAAGAAAAATATTAAATGAATTTTTGATGAATTTAAGGCATAATTTAGAGGCAAAGAATCCCTTCTGAAGAAAAGTAATTACATTTTATGATTTCAAAGAAAATACCGTAAAAACATTGAAAACCTTATAATTATACTGTATTTAAACGTTAATGACTTTAAATTTTGAATAAAGAAATGCTTTTTCCAAAAGTTATTTGAATTACTCGTTGTTTAGAGGGGTCCGAACTCATTGTGCGAAACCACTCAAGTCATGTTCTTCATAAAAGGCTTTACCTTTTTTTAACTCATTTGACTTACAGATGAGTATAAGTTGTTATAAAAAGCTTTGACTCCTATTTTATGATAAGTCACACACAGTCTTAGAAAACATGAATTCGCGAAATTCAATCCCTTCACTAAACAATTCAAATGGCATTCAATCTATAACTGCAATATTAATCAACTTTTAGTTTTTAATTAATCATTTATAGGTAAAAAAAGTGTACAGGTATCTTCCTAAAAGCATGCGTTAAAAAATAACAGTTAACTTGATCAAATAAAATATTGATCATAAAATGAGTCATAATTTGGAAAAATTTTAAAAACGAGTAATAATTTAAAAAATTGAATGAATTTATGAAAAATGGGTTAATGTTTAATAAATGTATAATATTTCAAACAATAATTATTTTTATTTATTATTATTTTTAATCACTTTATGAGTGGATATGACTAATGATATAAGCATTAAAACTGTCAATTATTTAAAATTGATTCTGAGTACGATTTCAACTTTAAATTTCAAAGTTTATATTTTATTTAATTAAGTTGATATTCTTTTTTAAAAATATATACTTGTTATCAAATTACATAAACCAGTAAAACTAGAGTTTTAAACAGTTTACAACAGAGTATTAAGCAATTGCAGGTTAATTCTTATAATATTGGCATAAAATAAACTTACAAAAAAACGAATAGCCTTTAAACTTAAACTAATTAGAGTTAGAATAGCCTTGCACACACTCTTCCATAAAGCCCCAAGGTTCTATTGATTGCAAATTGCAATAATACCAATGATTAATACTATTGAATATTCATTGATTTACATCTTTTAATGACTGGTTTTGGACTTTAGTTTTGTAAGAAATTATGTAATTATTGAATAAATATAACATAAATCAGATATAATTCATAACTTTTGTGAGAAAATAATCAAAATATTGTTACTACAGTAGTCATCAACAATTTTATGAAGAGAAGCAAAGAATTTAACAAGAACACTTTTAAAATAAACTATGCACAACTTATATAATTGATTAGACACAATATAAGGTAAAGTCAACACCTGATTAGCAACAAGCACAATATTTATATGATTAATGTTTTTATATGGAATATAAATTTTATACGGAACTATTGGTTGCAAAATGATTCATAAAAAGAATGTGCAAGTTAATATAAACAGAATTACTATAATATTTCAAGAAATTTTCTCATATATAGTATTCTCAGTGAGATCTCAAAACATAAATAAATGTTTCTTTTTCTGCAAATAAAACATTTAAATGAATCGGAAGACATCAAAACAATAAAATATTTCAAAACAAAAACAAAATATAAATTTTATTTAATATTTATTTGACTCGCAATCTATTGTGTCATAACCTTAAGAAGAGAAAAATCCATTAAAATGAGAGGAGAAAGTCTTTGGAGATATAATAATTTCCAAATTAGGACAAACTTATGCTAATTTCACTTTCAAAACGAACTTTTATTGTATGTAAAATCAATGGAAACAATATTTTAGTTCATTTATCTTCACAAAAGTCGTGATCTTATTTCTCGGCCCAAATGAACGCATTCGCCATAAATTGGATCATTTTATCGAAACAAAACAAAACTAAAATTAACGTAAAATCTTTCGAAATACTTATAATGGTTTGATATATGCAATGAAAAAAAAAGTAGCATGGACTAATTAATGCCTTACTCACTAACACTGATATTTGATAAGTTTTCTTAAATAAAATATGAGTCATAGAAGATATACATAAGAAATATAATTAAGTTATTTTAGAAACGAATTAAATGGCCAATTGAATAAATGTTTAAACTGGATCATTCATTGCTTGACATTTTTTCCAGGATATGTTAATTAGAGAACTCTAAGAAAATATGCAAATAATGTGATTAACTTATGATTATATTAAATTATTCAAAGCAAATGTGTTTTCCATAAATAAAAATATGTTTAACACAACTGTATAAAACGTGTGCGGATACCAGTCCTTCAAAAACTCGATTGAAAGACAAAATTTATTTGAAATATACGCCCAAAAAGTCTTTTCCAAAATTGACTTATAATAAGTTCGACGAAAAAAAATCTTTGAATTGAAATAAAAAAAATCCTTTGATTTGTGAATAAAATATAAAAGTCTTTTCAATAAATTTTTCGAAATAAACACAAACTATAAAACTGAAAATTATACAGTATATCCTTGAAATGAGCTAGAGTATAATTATTATATACATTTTTATGGTTTTTGAAAGAACACTTCAAAGACCAGAAGGCGAGTAATTCCCCTAAAAGTTTAAGAAAATAATAACTAATCTAAAGAAGAAAACAAAAGAAATTGTTTTAGAGACAAATTTTTGAAAGTTATTTAACATTAAAATTAATGTATTTCTCTCTTCAATGGTGTCATTATATGGTCAGTGCCTTCAAAAGGAAATGAGACGAGTGTTGTCTGTCTCTTAAAATGTGTGATCGCTATAACAACACGTTTGAGAAGAAACACAAAAGAAGATTAAATAATAGGAGAGAGGAAGAGACCATATTTTTTAAACACAAATGAATGGATAAGTTTTTATCCATTTTTATTACAACTCGAGTGTGAATTGTGGCCAATCATAGTATAAGATTGCAGTTATTACTCTAGCAATTGACCAAGAGTAATGTCATAAAAACTTAGAAAAACCTTTGTTTAGTTGACTTATTTTCAAATAAAATTATTTTTAAACTTGAAATGAATTATCAAAAGACAATTGTCTTCTAAATTATGGACAGCTTTTCTCTCAATGATTTTTAATGTATAAAAATGTATAGAAATGGAAGGAAATGTTTTTTACGAACCATTAATAGAAAGTATTATTCATTGAATTGTGAAAAGAGTTTTCCCCCATTAATACCATTGAATGGTAATAAAAAAACTGATGAAAAAACTTGTCGTTACCTCAAAGACATTCATATTAATTGTTATTAATTTTTTAAAAAAATTAGTTTTAATTGAATCAAATGAATTCATATAAATGTAAATTAATTTTTTGTAATTCATTTAAAACAATTAAATTATAATTCAATGAAAAGGTTATGAATAATAAATCGATAAAATTGTTTACTAGATTAAATTATGACTAATAAAACAAATATGAATTTAATAATTTTACGAATCAAAAATAAAAAGAGTTAATTAATTTTGAATCAATCGATCATAATTAGAGTTTGTAGGGGTATTGCTTACCTCAATCGATACGTCAACAGTAAATATTATCTATAAATAACTGACACAAGTCTTACAGTATTTGAAGATATATTTGTATAAAACTGAAGGATTTTTCGTATTATTTAAAAGAATAAAAAGAAAGAAAGTTATCGATCATTAAAATAGAAAATATATAAAATAATAAGAAGTCTTTAGATAAACAATAATCGTTTTCTTTAACTTTTATAATAATTTTAATGAAGTTTTAAAGTGAAGAACAGTTTTATATTATGCAGAAAATGACAGAAATAGGAATGAAGTCTGAGACGAATCCGTCCTAATATTTAAGACAAGTTTCAATTTAGGATTAGTTTTATTGTTTTTTCCGATTCTGAATAATAATGAATTGAAATAATCACTAATAAAAGTTACAAAAATGTGACAGAATTTCAATCAATTGCAGACTCACTGAAAGTAATGTTTGCGAACAAATCAATAAATCATAGGAATTGGTTTGAGTCGGAAATATCTGAAAACACATTAATAAATAATGATTGCATCCAAATATATGTGAAAACATTAATAAATTATTCGCCAAATCATTAAAAGTTGACTCAACTCATAAGACACAGATTTGCTAATAAAGAAATAGCTCTCCAGAGATAAACTGCCGCACATTTCATAAATTTCTTGACTTTTATTTCTAAAGTCTGGAATAAAATCAATTTTTTCTTTATTACAACATTTTTGCAAAAAAGATATGAAAACAGTGTTTCTCTTCCGTATTCAAAATCTATTCCTTTATTTACATTATTTTCAATGTTTAGGATAAGAAATGTTTGAGAATTCTTTTGAGTAAATTTAATAACTTTTTATGTCTAGAATTGATGTAATTAACGATAATTGTAGGCTTTGTAAGCCTTTGTAAGCCACGACAATTTTATTAGATAGCAATTATTCAATTGTCAACATTTCAAACATTAATAAAGAATTCATTGAAATACTTTTTTTTATAAATTAAATTTAATTTCACTTTCAATGAATTCAAAGGAAATGAATGATAATTCAGAATCAATTTTGGCCACAATTTGATTGACATAAATGATGAATCAACTTTCAAGTTTTAGGGAAATTTTTTACTGATAAAGGGTTGAATCAAAACATTTATTAAGCGATTGTTTGGGATTTTCTGTGAAATCATTGCTTAAGGGTTTAGAAAAATAGTGTTTGACAGTCGATGACTAAACACATTCTAGAAATCAGTCTTTACTATGAAATCACTGATCAATTCATAACTTTTGGCTATAATTGATGTATTTTGAAATTTTAAAAAATGATCTAATCACTATTTCAATTAATTGAAATTTTATACTTAAGAGTGATGTCCACAAAATGATTGCACAGTTATTAAGTATCACTTTTGGTCGAAAAATTGATTTTCAAAGTTATCCGTTATTATGTTTAATAATAATAACGATAATTAAGTATTAATGAGAACTTAAATTAAAGCCGATATTCAATTAAATTGAAGTTTAGATAAGAACGCATAACATAAGAATGACTACACATTTAACTCAGGGCTTCAATGCCACGACCGGATACTTTAATTATATTAAGAGCTTACAAACTAACAGCTTGTAAGAAACTAGCAAACTTGTAAGTTTTAAGATTGATTGGAATATATTTCATCATTTGAAACACTTTTAAAGATATCAATAATAATTCAATTAATGTTTGGCATAGATTTGAATAAACAAAACATTGAATCAAATCTTAGCCTAAATTCAAAACGGAGTGAATTAATACAATTATTTCAAACATATTTTTTGATTTTATTGTAAATAATTAGTCTTCAAAACCACAATTGAATTGATTTGATTTTAATCATAGGGTCTGAAAGTTACTAACAATTGATTCAAATAATTAATGAGAAACAAAACTGACGAATGACTTATCAATTAATAAGTGAATTAAAACAACAAAATTGATCTAACCTTCAATTTGGAGCTTTAAAAACAAACTTTAATAAATGTGGAACTGATGTCGAGCCAATGCTGAACCAATGCTTAGCCAATGGGCACAGTTTTATTATTAGGAACACAAAAGCAATCACTGGATCTCAAATTAAATCACTTGATTTCAAGTAAAAACTTGAAGACCTCGAGAGTGACAAAACCATTGAAGAATTTCTGACGACTTTAATACTAAAATTACTCCAAAATTTCTGCAGTTTTTCAAAACTTTAAAAATTTACTCAAAAATCTTTTTGAGAAGAATATATTCCTGGAGAAAAAATGATAAGCAAACAAGTTTTATATCCGATCATTATTTTTCAATGAAAGTTTTGGTTAGACTTTCATTTGAGAACTAATTTTTTCACTAAAAATAACATTTGGTTTCAGAAATATATGATTTGATTGTATGCATGAATGAGATTCAATTGATTTGATGACAAACCACTGAAAAATATAGCGACTGAAAAAAAACTGATAATTTTCACCAAATATTTGATTCGAGAATAGTCTAACACATGAGCTAAACATATGCTTTAGAATCAACTGAATTTCAATTGTGTCGGAATATAATCGTGAAATTTTATTCATCAACAATTATTGACACGAAAGTCAATTTGTGTTAACAATAACTTTGAATTCGTGACAAATTAAATAATAGCCAATTAAGTGCTCCTAAACTAACACTAATTTATTGCTAACATTTTTCATCTCATCTTTCATTGAATTTAGAGTAAATAAATCAAATTTTAGTGGAAAACGAGTTATTAATAGTAAAACTTTCTTTCATTTCTTTATAACTCTTTGTTTAAATAAATGGCATTAATTTTAAATTATTCACTTAAATTATCATGCTAATTATTTGTGTTGGAGAGTCGACCCTATTATATGTAAATGAATAATTTCTTTTTAATTTTAAAAATAATGAAAAATAATGTTTTTATTCATTTGAATTAAAAATTATATCTTTAATATCTGTTGTTTAGTTTAACTTAATATTAAAGACAATAATTAAATTTGATTTGCATTTAATCTTTGAACAAATTTTTAAGCATTTAATAGGATTTCGAAATATGAATAAAATTAAGATTAATATAATTTGATTCAAAAGAAAAGTTAACTCAAAACTATTAATTAAATACAGAAAGTTTTGCCGAATAAGTAAACAAAAAACGAATCCGTTGAAAAAATGGTGCAAGGCACTTTTTAAGAGGACTATCACGGAATTAGGTAATTCAATAAACTTCTTGGTTTCCAAAAGATTGAATCGTCATAACTTATGACTCCTTTTTATGATTAATGACAACAATTTGTAGAATTAATTTCCTTTTGAAAAAATTTTCAAACAAAGAAAGAATACCTTTTATTATCTGAAGAAATTCCCGAAAATCTTTTTTTCTATAAATTTTATTTTGTAGTGAAGTTTCACTTTTTCATTGTTAATTCACAAGAAAATCATGTTTTGGTTCGTGTAATAACTCTGAATCACTTTCTCATCTCATCTAAAACTTACTTCAAAAGTAATTTTGAAAACAATTTTAAGAAAATGTTGAAAATCGTGTGAAATACTAAATCACATTTAACTCAGTTATGAAACAAAGTTTTGAAAATCATTTTTGTCTATAGTAAAGCTTATTAACAAATAGGGCTATTAAACCGTTTTGGAGTTAATGTTTGGGTGCACTGACTGTTCCCTCGGCTTCACTCTAGTTATCTTCGTTTTTACCTTTTTTTTGTGTTAGATATAAGTAAATAAAAAATGTATACAAATTTAGACTATTTTGCTTAAACGACACTTTTCTTGTTTTGGGAGATAAAATCACTTTTCTCTCACTCTTTCAATCACTCTCTCAATAAATTACTATTTTTATGGAGAAAATTAGGCCAAAAATTATTGTCTTACTTATTATGATATGATATTATGATACATCGCTTTAGAAGGCATACAATTTAGCGTTTAGTTAAACCAAACCAATAAAGTATTCAAAATAAGACAAAAATAATGAAAATATTTACTTTATAATACCTATAGAAAGCCATAGAAAGACATTATTTTCACATAAATATTAAAAATAAATAAAAATAATTGGGTGCTATAAGAGGTGACAAACCATTTAATTTTTTTCAAATCTATTAAAAATTATTTATGCAAATCATTTCTAAACCCTTTTATGCAATAAATGAGAGACTAAACCGGGAGATTAAATCAGAACACTTTTCCTCAAACTATTTTTGTACTAATCTTTTGAAAGTATAAACAAAATTTAGAAATATTTTAATTTTATTATATATTAGTTTAGGTTTTTAGAAGAATTTTCTTATTAGGAAGAAATGGTGACCATCTCTTCCATGTGCTTAAGGGAAGGACACAAACGAGGATATTCTACGCGACATAAGGCTATTTATAATAAATATATGGCAGACTTTTAACACTTATCTAATCTAGGAAAGTAATATATTAAACCAAGTGTACTACCAACCCCTGGTCATCCTTGAAAATGAAAATAAGTTTCATATCATTAACGTATTTACAAAAATCTCATTTATCGGAGAAAATCTCTAAATATTTCTATTTTTATATAACTCTGAGATTAAAATAAATAAAAAGTTCACAAAAAAAAGAAAGTTTTAAATGATTTAAATAGTCATAAGTTTTTCATATTTTTCTTTTTTAAAACATTAGATGAATAGTAATGAGTGAAACACTTAATTAAAATTATAATTTATTTCTAATCAGTCAGAGCTGTGACTGTCTTTAGATTGCATTTAATTCGAGTTTAATAAATCCAAGATATTTATAAGAGAACAATATAAACAATATAAACTATATCATATTGTGAACAATTTTCACATTTAATATAAGAACACTTTCGTGCTTTAATTTAAATTTAATTTTGATAGATTATAATTTATTACTCATTTAAGTTTAATTTTTTTACTCCAATTATTTAAGTCGTTTTGGACAAACAGTTAAAAATAAAATAAGATTATTCAGGATAATTTTCCTGCTTTCAATTGTGCCCGTTTAAAATTCATGAGCAAAATCTCAATATCAAAGGAAGTGATGATTAAATCGGAGTCAGACCTCATATATATTAGAATATATTTTAAACGGTTCTCTCAATTATTCCTTAACCGACCGTTAGTTCTTTTTTTGTAAAAAATGTTAAATTTCAGGAACTCAAACAAGAAAACAACAAATCAAAGCACAGACTAAGGTTTACATGACTTCAAAACACGTCTTTACGGAATTGTTAGCTAAACATTAGTGTTAGAGAAAAAAAAACTCCCAAAATATCGATTATCTGATTTTGATGTTATATTTTCACAACAAAATACATATTTTTAAAACAATTTTCAAATTTAAAGTGAAGATAAAACGTTGAATACAATTCCTTACCTCTTATGAAGTGTTGTTTAGAATTAAAACATTTTAACTTAAATATCAAAGTTTTTACAGTTTTCGACGAATAAGAATTTAATGGTTTTTTAATCAAAAGTTTTCAGTAAATGTCATTAAATTACTCTATAATTGATTTTAAAAGAAATTAAGTATTGGATGATGGGATCAATTAAATAACTTTTAACGATGAACTCAATGATGAAATTAACTAAATTTTTGTAGTTAAACGTAAAAATTATAGAACTCTAATCTCACACTTTATTTATTGAATTATTGCAAAACAAGTCGGGTATCAAATCTGACCACAACTGCAGTTCTTCCCTTCAGATTAACAGACATAAGCACAGAACCTCTTGAGCAGAACTTCAGCACTGGAACATAGAGTGGAGAGCACACAACTCAGGCACACCAAACAAAACTACCTTGACTTCAACTTTTCTCTTAACCAATGAAGAGCTAAGGAATTGAATGACGAAAATGTGTTGTTTTTTATAAAAGCATTATTAAGTTATACTGTATTAGTGACTGCGCTATACTTATATAACACAATAAGCTGTGGTCAGGCAGTAGTAGTATAGCCAAGAATAGATTCACAAAGGATTGATATATATTAACGTACATTCAATTAATCAAAATAAGGTTAACTTATATAAAGAATCCATTTATAGATATTTGATTCAATTATATGATGATCATCTACAAATCTTATCTTGATCATTGTTTCATTCTACATGTTTAATAATACAAATGAAGAATATATACATCTATACTCTATATGTATTGATTCTTATATATATAATTCTTAAAAATTCTTTATCTTTCATTTGTTGATCGAAACTATAATCAATAAATTTTAAAGTCATTAAATGGAAAATTAGTAATAATTTTGACTCATTTTTATACAAAATAAGTTCTTTTGATATATTTTTAGAAAAAATTTCAGAAAAATAACTATAATTTAGAGCACAAGAGGTTAAGAGCTATCAATAATCATCGATCGGTTATTAATTAATATAAATTAAATATCTATTAGTGATATCTTAGGTTTTCCCACTTTTGTCATTCGGGTCAGACCTACAACAGAGACCCACTAATCTTATCCTTTCTCACAATCATATAATTTTCCCAATAAATGTGATCTTTCCTCATATAATTAGGTAAAAATGGGTCCATTGGCCGGTGATTTACTTTCATTGCACTCCTTTGACAGTGATTTTTATAATTATAATATTTATAATAAGTATTTAAATTAGAAAATTTTAGATTATTTTAAATACAAGAGTTTTCAGACATTTTTGTTAGAAATGTTTTTCCAATAATTAAATAATTTAAATAATTATATGTAAATCACAATTAAATAAATGTTGACATTCGGAATGACTTTAACTCAAATGTAAATTATACTCAAAAAAAATATAATTAAATAAAATTTTTGTCACAAAAAATCCTAAAATTAATTAGAAGTAAAGTGTCTATAAAATCCCGGTTGAATAATTGGGTGTACCATGCTCATTGAGCTTATTGGGCTCATTCCGGTGAGACCGGACACAAACCGGTCGCAATGAAAAGCAAAAGTCGTAAATTTGAATAATAATAAAATTTCGATTACTTTCAACGATTGATTGACATTCAAAGAGAAACGAAAGTTATTTAAATACTTTTAATAGATTTGAGAAATAGATTAAAATCTTTAATAACTTAGAGAAGGGACGGCTAAATAAGGCACAGACTGTGGCAAAGGGGGCACAACAGGGCATTACTTGGTTTAAAATTTTATATAAATGAATCCCGAAAATCATGAAAAGGCAAATAATCCATCACAACTTAGGGAATAATATCACGAACAAATTTTTTTCAGAGGTCCCCATAAAATAAAAAAATCATTACTAAAGTTCAGATCCTGAAAACATTAAGAGATGAGATATCCCTAGAGTTTCAAATAACAATCAAATAAGTGTCGAAGTCATCAACAAAATTTGATGCTTCAGTAAAGATAGTGTTGAATGACGTGACTTGTCTTAAATGTTTTATCGATAGTATTGTCATTAAATTAATTATTGAATTGATGGCTAAAATCGGTTTCTAATACTTCTATAAAATAAAGAATTGAAACAAAGATTTAAAAGATATTTAATATGAATTAATGAAAATCAAAAACATTTATATCCTTTCATTGAATCTTTTGAAATACGTTGCGATGACTTTCACTCATTTGAATGAAAACAAGGATTACAACCAAAAGAATTTGTTTTATTTCTCTTTATATTTTCTCTAATAAAGTAATCTCTAATCTAGCAATTAATTAATGAAGCATTGAGTGAGAAATAAATATATGGATGTATATATGGAAAGGCTTTGAAAACTCATTAAAAATGATAAAAACTAATACATAGAAAACCATTAATAATTCCTGGATTAGAGTTATGGGAAAACTTTTGAAAAAAAATCATTCAGAAAGAGTTTAGCGAATTATAAGGAAATTTAGTAATAAAGACATTTTCTCGTGACTTCATCTCAAATAAAGTGTGGAATTGTTCTCTAAATTCTCTAATTTTAAAAAATAAGTATATCTTATGATATGTTTTGAATAAATGAAGAAAAATATTCTCAAATTAAGTAATAAAGTATTCGTGAATAGTGTCAGCAAAAGGTAAGGGAAGTAAAAAAATAAAAGTTTTTTTTCTGAGTAAATAAGTGTTGGGCTCACACTTAAAGTCAACTGAAGTTATCCACAATTGATTTCAACTGACGACCTGATTATGACATATTCATTGGCGTAAATCAGATTAGTTTCTGAAGACATCAAACAATAGTAATGACACACATTTTCAGAGAATAATAATTGACTGCAATTATAATTAATATTTTGTGGTTTTTCCGTTCAAATCTTCGCATTAAAAAAATGTAAATAAGAAAAAGTTAAACAAAATAATCAAATGACTCCAATCTTATCATTTGATAAGTTATCACACATTTCGATAAAAGACTCGAAATTATTAAAACTCATAATAATTGGGGAAAACTGTCTGAAAACGGAATAATTCGTCCATTTAATTGATAATCGCTGATTAAGACTCGAGGTCTTTGCAAGCATGTTAAATTCATTAATTAAACATTTATTAATGAAAATAACAAAGTAACAAATGAGCAAGGCTATGATTTTCCTTTTCGACAAAACATTAATTATTTTGACAATTATTGTGTTGACAGTTAGTGTCAAAACGAGCCTTTCCTCTAAACAAAGGCCTAATATTGTAATATTAGTTGCGGACGACTTGGGATGGGATGACGTTGGCTTTCGTTCCTCTCAGTTACGAACGCCAAACATCGATACTTTAGCCGCCGATGGAATCGTTTTAAATAATTTCTATACGTCTCCGGTTTGCAGTCCGAGCAGATCTGCCCTTTTATCTGGCATTCATCCAATACATACGGGGCTACAAAACTATGTCATTATAACGTCTGAACCCTATGGGTTGCCTTTGGATGTTAAGTTATTACCTCAATATCTGAAGGAATACAACTACACCACACATGCAGTCGGTTTGAATGGATTATCAAAATTATGAAATATTTATCAATAATTTATTAGAAAATAGGAGAGACTCTGATTGAGAGAATAGATGTAATAGAAGTATATCTCAGAATGAAATTTATTATAAATTATGGAAAGAATACAAACCCAACGAAACTTTAGTCTATGAAAAATAAGTGAAAGAAAACAATTCAATTAAATTGAGTGTTTCGTAAGAAAATTGAGGGTCGGATCCTTCATATGCTGTCAGACGAGTCGGTACTTAAATAGAGAACTCTCTTCTTATCGATTTCTATCGATCAAATGTTTCAATTGAGTGTCTAATCCTGTTCTTTGAATTAATCAAATATTTAAAGCAATTAATCAAAATTTTATTCTTTGACTCAAACTTTTATAATAACTTTACGTAAAAGCAATTAAAAAGGGATTCAAAAATAAAACCCTAAGAATAAGGATATACTTTAAACTTATGATAACTTAAATCTCAGGTAAATGGCATTTGGGATTCTTTAGACATGAATACACTCCGGCCTATCGTGGCTTCGATTCTCATGTTGGCTACTGGTGTGGAGCTCAGGATTACTTCGATCACACAGTACTCGAAGAAAACCAATTTTGGGGACTAGACTTCAGACATAATCTCGATTTGATCACAAATGCGACCGGAATTTATTCCACACATTATTTCACTGATAGAAGCGTTCAAATAATATCAGAACACAACACATCTGAACCTCTATTTCTATATATGGCTTATCAGAGCGTTCACGGGGCCAACCATTACGCCCGACTACAGTCCCCTCAAAAGTATATTCAAATGTTTGATTACATAAAATCGGAAAAAAGAAGAATTTTTGCGGCCATGACTTACGCTATGGATGAGTCCATTGGAGTTATTGTCGATAAATTGAATGAAAGGCAAATGTTGGGGAATACTATTTTGATATTCATTAGTGATAACGGCGGGCCCGCCAGTGGTTTCACAGGTCTATTAAACCTGAAATTAAAATTTAATTATGAGTTAAAAAAGAGATGTAATCAAATTCTGTTCTCAATGTTTAGGAAATGCTGCCTCCAATTGGCCTCTAAGGGGAGTCAAAGCTACGCTATGGGAGGGCGGTCTGTAGTACTATCTTTTTTGTATCGCAATAAATGTACCCATAATTAAATGTTTACTAAATTTGTGAACTTCTGATCAGACACTAAGAATTGGAATCTAAATCTAAGATTTATGTATTCTCTCCAAAAGGTATAAGAGTTCCGGCATTTATTTGGAGTCCTTTACTAAACAAAACTAGTTATACATCAAATGCTTTAATTCATGTCTCAGATCTGTTGCCGACACTACTGGACGCTATCGGCGCTCAACATCTCAGAGATGTGAATGAAATGACAAAATATCCGACTTATGGTTTGTTTCGCTTCTATTTATAAAAAGTCAAATCTTTTGAAGAAATTCTCTAAAAAAACTATAAATTAAATTAATATATATTTCTCTCTGAAAGGAGTGTCGGTTTGGAACACACTTTCAAACAATAAATCTTCGGTTCGCACAGAGATTCTGCATAATATCGATCCCATTTGGAATGTTTCTGCCATCAGATCATTGGACTGGAAACTGATTCAAGGCCTTGTCTTTGCTAACTGGTCGGGATGGTATCCTCCCTTTCAAATTCAAGGAGACCGTCAACAATATAACACTTTGGATGAGTCACTTAAGAATAGGGCTCGAAATAATTGTCTTTCATATAAAGCCCTCAAACATTTGAATAGAAAACCAGACTATGAAAGACTGGCAAAGGATTCGGTCAAATGCGGACCAAAACCGACCAACGCTTCAGTTAATTGTAAGCCAAAGAACGAGTTATGTCTATACAATATAAGTGTAGACCCCTGTGAGTATAATAACGTCGCCAACAGATACCCACAAATCGTTAAACATTTATGGCACAGGATTTTAGAATTGAACAGAACAGCTGCACAACCAGCCAATAAGCCAATGGATCCAATGTGTGATCCAAAGCTACATAATTATGCCTGGAGTTGTTGGAAAGACTGACAATTATATTGACTCTTAACCGATGATTAATAATAAATGTTTTAAATTAAAGGAAGAAAAACCGAATAAAAATATTTACATTTAAATTAAACTCAAAAATTATTTTCAATTCATTGCAAAAAAGTATATTTCAAATCAATTCTAATTAATTCAGTGTTTATTAAACCAGTATTTAAGGGAACGTTTGGGAAAAGCCTTGACTTAAAGCACTTAAACACATTATTCGGAACTTTTTTTGGCAAATAATTGTGAATAATATAAATATAGTGTTTTAGTGTCTTTTAAATGCGATATTTATTTCAAGGTTCTCCAATGAAAAAGGATTAAAAGTAATCTATCAAATTTGAAATTCATTCGCTCCTATTGTGTCGGACATAAAAACCAAATTAACGTAAGTATTGTTCACAGAATTAGTATTATCTTTAAAAACAAATTTGACGCAAATTCAAGGATTCAAATCAATTAAATAAAATAATTTTTTATAATAAGTAGGACTATATCTGGAAGGCGAGGAAAACTAAAGATAATTACAAGTAATCCATCAAATTTTATGTCTCCACCACTAAAAACGAGTTATATTTCATGAACTTTAAAAGATTACAACAAAAATGTTTAAAATTTTGATTATTATTACTTACAATAAAAACAATTGAATTCATTTTGTAAACAATAAACAAAATAAATCTCTTTTTTTCCACAAAAATTGTCTAAAATTACAAATGATATCAGTTTTGTTCGATTATACTAAAAGTATCGTCAAAACTATGAAAATTGTGGTACTCTTTTGAGTTGAAAGTTATTAAACACTTATTGTTAGGGTAGACAACAGCTGTCCTGTCGTCAGGCATTTCAATGTCAATCCTCTTCCACCTCTTCGGCGGCCATATTATATATAAACAAATGGCTGATATCAAACCCAATGGTATGCATCCAAAAGTATTGCTATTAAATCAAATTGTATTCATTTATCAATACTTTGTTCACAAAAGATATCATTAAAACCAATGATTGAAACAAATCACTAATAAATTAATATTTAAAAGATGTCAGACCTGTCCATAGATTTGTCCGAATTATCGCCTTCAATCCAGCAATGTCCTTTTGGTACTTGAACACTTCTATGTTTGTACCTTGGTCGTGTCACTACTGTATCGCCTAAAACATGTCAATCATTAGAATTAAATTCAATGAGAATTGAGTGATACCTTCGAGGGCTACAATTCGTTTGATTATCAATTGGTTTGGCTCTCGCGGTGAGACCACAGATACGACTTGTCCTCTTTGGAACTCATATTTTCTTGAGTGCCAGTGAGACAATAGAACAAAGTCTGAAGTTTGAGCTGAGTCTTCATTGAAAGTGGGCTGCATTGATATGCCGTCCACTTTAGCGATATAGGCCACACCATTTGTCACTACTATTATACCACTGAATGACACAACAAATGACTTCAAAGCGCTGTAAAATTTACGGACAAATGGGTATCGCATTGTTTATCCCTTTCTCTTATTATCATCTAATCATCTGAAGATATAGTGAAGACATTTAAAATTTATATTAATAAAAGACATTTATATTATTGTTTTGTTAGTGTCTATCAATTGATGTGTTTTGAAATCAGTTTTGAGTCAAAACATTTTGACGTATTTGATGGTATGCGTGCTATGCGAAGGTCAGAGTCAGTGAAGTTAGAAATACAATGACATCATTGAAATACTAAACGTAAACAAATTATATGTTATCGTTGATAACACTATTTAAATCACTTTAAAACACTTTAAAACACTGAATAACTGAGAATTATCGAGTCATTCATTTAGTCATTCATTTAGTGATGTCTTCAGAAGTGGTAACTCCGAGTTTAGTCTACAAACCGCTGTCTCTTTTGGATTCTTTAAGTGTATCGGAAGGCAAACACGCGTCTCATTGTATGATATACTCGAGTCCTGACTCGAGCGGCACTTCTTATGCTTTACTTCAAATGAGATTCGATGGACTCATTGGGTTCGCCGGTGGAGAAGTTGATGTCCAACAGATTACAATTGAAGATATAATTGAGGCCACAAATAGAGAATTAGAAGAAGAAATTGAATATAAGTTCTCAAAAGTGGATGAAAGCGATTGGATTTGTTCCCATCGCGACAATACCTCCCGTTTTGTTCAACACTTTTTCGCTAAAGAACTGACTTTTGATGAAATAATATATTTAGAGAAGACTCATATGAGAGCCGAACACTTCCCGTCCGAGTCTTTGGGTTTGCATTAGTTTTTCAAAAGAAATTCTTTTTAAATTGTGTGTCATTTAAAGGGGTATTTCATGTGCCGATCGGTGGCTCTGATCCCAAGAGTTTGAATATTTCCAATACATTTCTTAAGAATTTTTTGAATCAAAAGTTTGCCGGAAATGCGAGACAACAGTTCATTGAAACCATAAGAAAACGTAATCTTCTGTTAGAAGAAGAACTGTCGGCACTTCTCGACAATACTTTAAAGACAAATACAAACCAAGAAAAGGGTCCAAATAATGACTATGAGATCAAAGCATTGGTGACCTCAGAAATGGCTGTTCATTATTACGACAAAACATTTAATGCATTTTATTGTCTTATGATTGTTAGAGACAGCGGTCTCTTTGATTTTGTCGGAACTGATTTTGTCAATGAGTCCGATAAAGATCTAATAATTGGGACAATTAATGATACTTTGAAACGAGATTTGGGCCCTTTTTGTGAACTTAAATCAGAAGCGAATGAAAAGTGTTTCGATAATGATTTAAGTCATATATTCGACATTAAACTGAGTAACGATAAGTTCACAAAAATTGAGATGAATTTCACGGAAACTGAGAATTTCAATAAGACTTCGTTTGGAATATTTCGAATTCCTCTTAAAATTAGTGGAAATACAGGAAAAATTGAAAATTATATGAAACGATTCTTCAGTGGTTTTCTTAAACAGAATTTTGTTAATAATTCTAAAATACATTTAAAACTAATTCACGAAAACTTATAAATACTTATTTTAAAGTTATTTAAAATATTTAGCCTTTAAATAGTTTTAAATTTTTTCTTAATAATATAATCTAGATAGTTTTACACATTTTAAAACAATTTTTTTAAATTTGTATTTCAATTGAATTGCTTTTAGTCATAAAGAGATAGAAAATGTCGGTTCCCTCCACTTCAGAGATAATAGTC
>JAQFZM010000461.1:0-32291 GCA_034695785.1 Galumna obvia
ATCATTTTGGTGAAAACCGCTTTAAGATCTATCAATCTGTTCTATAATTATGAAGGTTTAAGTGACTCGGGGTAGTTGTGTCCTCAACTGTATATTTGGGAGACATTAGTGTTAATCTGATAAACCGATTAACTGTAGATTGAATTCTTCCAATCCATGAATAATAAGGTCGGCCTTTGAATCCTTTCCATCCGAAAATCTTTTGTCATTTACCAGAACTGATGTCATACCGGCGGCATTGGCTGACGATATGCCGATTGAGTTGTCTTCAAATACGAGAACATTCTTTGGGTCAGGAATTGGTTGGAATTGAGAGACACATATTTGGTAAATATCAGGGAATGGTTTAAGTCTTTTTACTCTTTGGTCGTCGCCGTGTATTATATGTTGAAAATACTTTCGGTCTTCGAAAACATTCGGCAAATGATTAGTCTTTGCATAAAACTCGTGTTTTTTGCCGACAGTTGCGATACCGACGGGTATTGAATGCTTTTTCAAATTCTCTAAAAGTGTCTCAACTCCAGGCATTAGTTCGATGTGATTGAGGTGTTTCATACACTCACTAATCCAGTTCTCCAAAAAAGTTTGCTTGGTGTAATTATTAAGTTCAAAATGAGTAATGAGATGTTGAGCCCTATCCAATGTGTCCATACCAACCAATTTGCCATAAGTTTCAATAGAACAGTGTTTGTTGTACTGACCCAGAATTGTGTTGAGATTATTGAATCCCCATAACTCTGTGTCGATGAGAGTTCCGTCCAAATCAAAGATAATGTGAGTTATGTTCGCAAAAGTTTTCATTTTATTATAATTGTTATTATCAGACATTTTTTATTTTATATTAAACTCAACTTTTTTTAAGTAATGGAAAGGCGTTTCTTAAAAGTGATTGAAAAGACATTAATTCAATAATAATAACATTTAATGAGTTGTTCTTCAATTAGTTTATCATTTATTGAATTCAAGTACGAACCCATTAAATGTTGGGTAAAGTCTAAGTCAAAACAGTTTTACAACTTTTAATCATTTGTAAAGAAATGGTATTTCTTTTAATAATATATTTATATTTACTTTATTATCATTGAAATTATTGATAGATGTGTTGACAGATTAGTTAAATATTTAGAATTTATCATAATTTAAATATCCTTGATACTTTTATATTATGATAAGAATTGAGATAAAAGTCATGAATAAAATGAGTAAACTCTCCATTAGAGAACGTAAATATAATTTTGGAAAAGACTTTTAAATAATGTTATAATCAGTTTAAACGCATTTCATTGAAATCTATAAAATTGAATAAAACTTCAACCGATGTCTAAATATTGAGTGAATGTGTTTTCATTCATACTTTTGTTTATCTTATATTCCAATAATAGTTTGCAAACATTTGATTTTAAATTCAAAAACAAAAAATTATAAAAAAAACTTCAATGAAATTGATTTGTGGTTCACATAAGAAAGGTCTCATTTAATGTGTTTTAATGAATTTTTGGTATTTAATTTGCTAGATTTGATATAATTGATATATTCATATAAATATAATACTTTGAAATTTTAAAATGATTAGAGATTGAGAACAAATTAATTAAAAAGTAGTCCTCCAATAAGATTATGAGCGCTTTTTACAATAATTAATATACATTTAATATAAGGCAATAATTTTGAAAATTAATAGATATTTATTTTCTTTTTATTTAATCCAAAATTTCTTTTAAATTTAGAATAGATTTTCATATTTTAATTCTATTGATTTAGAGATAAAAATGTAAATTTAAATTCGACATAAAAAATGTTTCAATAATTAAAAATTAAAATAAAATTAAAATACAAATAAAAGATAATATTTAATCATAAAAATAATTGTCTTTAGAGTCAGAAACACAACTCTCGGATGTATTTTCTAAAATCTTATTCGATTCCTCTGAAATGAACTTGCAAATTAATTTAGTTTTGATGGTATCATCGATATAAAAGCCAATAGAGTCCAAGTGATGCATAAATCTTCGGGATCTTCGGGAATGGTTTGCAATTTGTAACTGTCGTATAGATTCTAATTTACAGATAAATGAGAGATACGGACAGTAATCCATTACTAATGTTTTTGAATTAGTGTTTGGGTTTAAATGAGTGCAAATCGATTCAGTGGTTTCGCTATCGATTAGAGTTGAAAATTCTTTAACTTTTGTTATTCTTTTTATGTTATGATTCAATGAATTAATTGTTTCAATGATATCATTGGCCAAAGTCTTACTTTGAGAATCATTTTCATTGAAATATGGCTTAGATTTCATCCAATTGTTTCTGTTCTCAGAATAACTATTAATTCCAAATTGTTTTTTAAATACGTCTACAAAAAGCAAAGAATCATAATATGAAGAAATGTCAGACTTATCGTCTCTTGAATATTCAGTTTGTGGTTCGATGTGTTGCCATTCTGTGCTAAATTGCAACTCATTTAAAGAGCGGCGAATATCGTAGTCATAAGTGTCACAAAGATATTGACAAACAGTTTCTCCATTAGATTCGTTGTCATTAACTTCTTTGTTGTAAATCTTTTTCAATGCACTCTTTGTTTCAGAATAATTGGGTTTATTTAGAGTTAGAACTTGTAATCGATTTACACTATTTTTAATATAAGGTATATATTGTGTGGCCGTTAAAATAACCGGCTTTTTGGTCATCTCATTGATTCTATTGAAAGAACTCCAGAATCCACTTAAGTCTTCATCAATCATAACATCGATATCATCGAAAAGAATCAAAGAATTTGTTGCTATCGATAGAGCTTTTGGAGCGACAATTGGGATGTCTTCAGATTTATCACTGATTGGTAGTATTGTTGCATCACTTTTTGCCTCTTTTTCTTCTATTACTATAATTTTATTGACTGTTTTCTGAGTCTTCTCTGAATTTTGATTTTGTTTTGAAAAATAATTTAAAATTCCTTTTGGTTTCACTTTTTTGTTGGATTTTATAACTTTGATGTCATTGTTATCATTGACTTTATTGTTGGCCACAGAATTGAAAAATAAACGAATTGAAGGCATATAACAACCATTTGATTCATTATTCCTCTGCATTTGATGTGATTGAGTCGCTTCGCCTAAAATTTTAGAAATGATTCGACCGTTTCTTTTCATAGAAGCGTTTAACTCCAAAACTTCATATTTGAGTTCTTCAGCGATCGCATAAACCATTGATGTCTTTCCAGAACCGGTTGGACCACAAATTAGAAGACATGTATTCGTTTCATCCAAACAGAAGTCTGAGTCGTCGTCGTCTACTAAATATGTCTTTGAATCGGATTTATTCCAGTCTTCGAGCCATAACTTAAGTTTATTGACCGCCAATTTATGTCCGATAATTTCAGAAGTATTCGTCGGTTTATACTTTTCTGTCAACAAAAGACATTCCTTTTGTTCGCTAGACTTCAAACTCTTTGACGACTCTATTAATTGATGGCAAATCTGTGGACAATTGTTTGAATCAATGACTTCAATCTCTTCTTTATTGGAATCGATTTCTAAACAATTTTGAGTTTTGTGGTCATTCTTGTGATCAGTCCAGTAGTCAATAGTATCGCTGTTTTCATCCAAAATAATAACCGATTCATTCAATTTCTCTTTAATGGTCTCACAATCGGTTAAATTAATGTCATTTAACTCTTGAGACACTTCTTCGTCGGTGTCTTCATTATAACTGATCTTATCTTTATTTTCATTGAGTCTATCCCTTAGTCTTTTACTTTTTCTTAAAGAACCCAAAGTATTGTCCACTTCTTCAGCACTTTTGTCAAACTTTTTGTTTTTATTTTTCGATGATTTGTTTTTGCGTTTCCTTTTGTGACTTCCGGTCGTTTCACAGATATTATCAGAAGTTTTGTTAGTTTTGAAGTCGAAAATCGGCGCTAATTTAATCTCTTTTGTATCACTTTTTAACATTTCGTTTAAGTAATTAAATGAATATCAAATTAATTGTTGTTTACAATAATAGTCGACAAAACTTTGCGCCACAATTTTATTCACAGATAACGTCACACAATCACAACAACGACAACAATGAAATCAAAATGTTTCTCAAATATTTTAATGAACAGCAAATGACCAAAAATGTCACAAAAAAGTGCTAGCTCACTCTAACTTGATTAACTAATTTTATTAAATGCAAATTAATTTAAAATAAAATCAAAATTTATTATATGATTAAAGAAAAAATTTGAGATAAAATTTGAAAAATCGTTACTTTTATTCGTTGTTTCAAAGATTTGGCGCGAATTGAAACGACTGGCGGTTTGTTTCCCAAAACACTTAACATATCATTGAATTCACTTCTTTTGCTTTCAATGATTTAGTTTTTTTTAAATATAAACAATTATTTAAAAGTTTTATTATTAATTAAACATTTATTAATTGAGTTAATTAATTAAATTAATTGAGAATTAAAGTGAAATTAAGTACAAAATGGAAACAAAAGAGTCGCCAAACAAACGAAAGTCGTCTCCAATTAGTCCTCAATTTATGAAACCTTCGGATGTCTTCAAAATGAGGAAAAAGAAACGCTTAACCAAATCTCCATCGAAGGTATCCCCTCTGAAGACTGAATATTCTCCCCTCAAATGTCTACAAAATTACGAAAATTATTCAATGATATCACCGAAGAAACCATTTTCTCCTTTTAAACAAAATCGAAGTCCAAAGGGATATAAAATCCGAAACTCATTTCCAATCGTAAAGAAGTCACCGAAAGGCAAACGAAAATTGAATTTCCATACAATAAGTGATAATATCTTTAATATCGACGAAAACGCAAACATAGAAACTGCTAACTCTTCAGTCAATGGTTTTCATAACAAAGAAATGAAACAATTTTTGATTGATTGGACTCTTAAGACAAGAATCAGATTCACATCAAATAAAGCGTTTGGTTTTCGCGGAAACTTTCGCGCAAATGAAGAGTCGGCCGGAATAAGTGGTTTTGTCAGATGTCTCAACAATAAGTCGAGCCCTTCTTCGAGCGATGCCTTATCTCAGGACTCAATGGATACAAGTTTTGCGTCTCAACTCTACAAACAATGTCTTGTGTGGTCACATCCATCCCTTCCATGGCTCAACTTATTTCCGCGGAACGTAAATCTTAAACCGGGCGCTCCGGTGGCCTCAAAGGCGCCCACATTTTCTATACCTTTGAACACACCATTAGCTGAAGCCCTGCACACAGATTGGTGTAAAAGTTTGAAGTCATTGTACCAATTGGTGAAAACAAAGCACTGCCCATATTTTTACATTTGTGCCAACTCTTTTACGGCACTTTTCAGGGCTACCGGAGTGGCCGACTCTAATGACATTCATGTTTTAATGACACCGACAACTACTGGTTTGAGAAAACTATTGAGTGATGAGGGAATTGCTTTCACTCTTCCTTTACATCAAAATAATGATATGACTGACGAACAGACCTCTGGATTTATTAGTCTTAACTCTTTATCCATTTTGTCTGAAAGTGAGAAAAAAGAGAAAAATAGCGATAATTGCGATAATGGAGAGGACAACGAAGAACCAAATGAATGGTTAGAGAGCCTCGGACTCAGTCAACAGGATTTCCCTTCTTTACAATCAAAGAGAAAGAATAAGTAATTTAATTAAAACAAATAAATTTCAAAAATACTTAAAAAAAATTGTTTTAGGAATTATGAAAATGCCGTCTCACGAACCAAATCATTGGTTCTGATCAAAGGGATGGCAAACACTCAACTATTCCTCAACTTTTTACTCAATACTCGTATATGTATTGCAAATAGTGGTCCCCTTTCAGGAGTTCCACCAACTCTTCTATCGCCGATTGCTTTTCACGGATCAATTCTACAGTCACTTAAAGTGAAGCAAACGGTGTCCGATACTAATGATAGCGAATCGTTTAATAGTTTGGAAGTAATCGGACCAATACTTCCCAATTGTGTCAATGGACTCATTTCGCTATTGAAGTCAAGTCATGACTCTTTCAAAGGTTCGTTTACCACATATGAGCCGACGGTTGCATTCAGTGCTATAAACGTGACTTTTGAAACAAATTCGACTTCAAAAGCGTTTGCCATCGAAAACCTTAAAGATTGTGGTCTCGACAAACAATTTTTAAATACTATTTGTTCGGATGACTGTCGCTCTAATGAACCCATTTCTCATCTAATGTCGAAAAACTCAATAGTTTACTATAACCACAACTTTTAACATTTATTATTATTATTATTATTTTTATTATTATTTATTAAAATTAAGAATTAATATACAAAAGTTTAGTAAAATTTCGTTAAAACCAATGTTTATGCGATTAGAATATGAAGTAATCATAGAATCAATTATATTATTATTTCCTTTAGTTTTACTTTTTTTTATTATTAATTTTTTAACGAATAAAAGTATTACCAAAACCTTAATTTGAACCGAAGTTCTAATACTAAACTCTTTCCGCAAAATTCTTGTGTTTAAAAGTAAAAGAAAATATATTTAAAAGTTTAAAACGAATGGAAAACAAACGTTAATATTCAGGAATTTGTGACTCAATTCATGGAATAGTCGTAAATAAAATAATTATCAGATATTGTTATCTGTTATTCAGTTTAGAGTTTAGTTAAACATTAAAAATAAGTTTAGAGTAGTATTCACTGGAAGAGTGTGTGATGTAATCATTTTGTTATATTAGATGGCATTAGACGAGTGTTTGCCAGAGACAGACAAAAGTGTACACAAATAGTCAGAAATACTCGTTTTGAATGCAGGAAAAAACTAATCGAGTGCTCAACCAATACATAGACCAATACATAGAGAAATAGAGAGCGCCTGAAAAGCGGGCAAAACATCGATATAACGCTCGAACCAAAAACGACGAATAGTTCAGCACTAAAGTGGGTATTAGTGCGCAAAACGACAAATAGTGCCGATGAATATCCACTACAAAAATTTCTTAAACTCTTTGTCCGTAAAGTATTATTTGTTAGAAAATTGTTAATTAAAGTGATCAAGGTAAAAACATTGGACTTTCTTTGATAGTCAATCGATTGTCTATTAAGAGAGTAATAAAATATTGGAAACGAAATGAGGCCTTAGAGTTGTGTTGTTGTGCGCGGCTATGAGGCAGTGGTCTGTGCGATAGCGTTGGATGTATGGGTCGTATCTGTTCGTCACAATAATGTTTTGGTGCACTCATAGCATACTATGTTAGACATAGCAATGAGAGAGTATTGAGAGAGTGCTGAGCAGTAATGCAGCGCTCAATGCATTCAAACTGAGTTATTCACTATTGGAGTCGTATATCGTATTAGTGGTCCTCTCATTGTGTGTTGATTTCTGTGGATTTCCTAATATTTGTCAATAGTATGAGTGCTATGACTGCGTGCCAACCAATCCATACAACACGTGCTCCAAAGATATTGTTTTCAAAATGATCTAACAATTAATAGTGATTGTGAACAGCGCTTAAATGCCATCCGTTTCGCACTCAAACCATTGGTATTGACTCAAAAGACAACAACTAAAGGGTATTCCATAGCATACCAACCACTCTATGCTTTACAGTAAGACTCACTCCTATCGCATACATTTGTCTTCTCTACCAATTAGTTAATGATTTGATCCGATCTGTAGTGGAAAGTGATGGCCACCACTCAGTCGAGCGCAGAATCAATGCCGCGAAAGGATGAGTCCAATAACGCCATTATAAAGAATGGCAACGATTTGATGAATGAGTCGACACCCAATGATTGCTATTCTCGCGTCAAATCTCCGCCGATGTCGATGTCTGAAACACATACAACACATCCCAACCCTCAGAACGCGGACACCAATTCCTATGCGAACTATAACTCCAACTATTCTGAAGAATCGTATCGGAACTCTCACGTCGAGCCACCGGTAGGACAATACCCGACACCGCCATCACATCATCCAAATTACCCAAACAGTAGTGATATTCAGACCAGTGCTGGTCCACCGACAGGCCCTCCAAATCCTCAATCAGGTCCACAAATGAAGGGTCAGCCACCAGTGAGTGCACCGCAGGGGTGGCCCCCGAGTGGACCTCCCGGTCCTCCAAATGTGAATAATGCCAACGATCAGAACGTTGGCACAAACTCAGGGCCAGCAGTGAGTGCCGGTCAGATCCAATCTAGTGATGCGATTAAGTCTAAAATGGCGTATAATATGCAACAAACGGGACCCCATCCACAACAACCAGTTATGGGTCCACAACCCGGACAACATCCGGCACTTCACGGAGCACAACATCATTCACAACACCCACAATATCCACAATACCATTCACCTCATCCACAATACCCGCAACCGACTAATCAGATGTACAATCGATATCATCAGCCCTTAGGGCCGCCCAACGCTCCGCCGGGAATGCCTGGAATGGGTCCACCCGTTCGGGCTAATAGTGCTATCAATTATAATAACACTTCAAATATGAATAACTCTTCGATGAGTAACAGTTCGTCAATGAGTCCAATGACTCAAAACAATAGTAGTGCTAATAATGCTAACAATAATTCTGTTCGATATCCCGGTCAACCGGTCTCCGGTCCGACCCCAACACTCAATCAATTGCTTCAATCGCCCAACACTTTACAGAGATATCAGAACAGTTATAGTGACTATTCTAGTGGAGGCCCTCCAGTGGCCGGCAAAGAGCACAGTCTCTCTCAACAACAACAACAACAATGGAATACAATGCGATTCAATCAACACCAACAACAACAACAAATATATAGGAATCAAGTGAGTAATACCACTATTTAACCCTTTCCTCTCTACACTCTTAAACCCTATTCCTATCCTAAACCATTCCCTACGGTGAAGACCGATACCGATGGCCGATACCGATGATAGTCTGTGTGATTCGGTGTGACTCAAGAAAGTGTCTGCACTGTTGAACGCGTGCGCCAAACAGTGCACTCTTATTGTCATGACATCCACTCTTCTCGGCTTTAGAGCTCTCAAATTAAATGTCAATTATTAGCGCACAATGTTTTGAATGAAAAAATACTTTCTGACCGTCAGATGACTTCTTGCAGCTCATGACTGAACATCACTTCTCATATATTCTGATCGCAAAACGCATATACTTATAGTCACACAATTGTATTTGATTTTAGTTTTTCACTAAATTTACTCTTTTTTCATCTCAAATATGATTTATGACAACAAATTAGAGACCAATAATTGTTTATTTGTTTTTCATTAATTACTCTTCAAATAAATGTTTATTTATTTCTTGTTTTTCTTAATTCAATGAAAACAATCGATGAATGAATTTATTGAATGAATGAAAAGTATGAATGAATAGATTTTTGCAAAAATATACACATTTCGCAAACTCTACATATAGTTTATGAAAAATGTAGTAAAAGAAAAAAAGCGATCAGAATATGTTTTATTCAAATGAATGACAAATTCAATACCGGATCACTATTTTTCCAAAACTTAAGAAACTTTTGAAAACATTTGATTTAAAAATTGTTTTTTATTCAAAAAAATTTATAAAAGAATTTTATTGGAGAGATATCTGAGCGAACGAATTGATATTATTTTAGTTAATAATGTTGTGAAACGCCTTCACTAGAAAACGTCACAATTAATAGTAAACTCGTTTTCTGAGTCCTTATTTCTCCAAATGAAACACAAATCAAATGTTTAGCGAAAAGCAATTTTTGTTTCACTAATATTTAATGCGAACGAAATATTGACCAAAAAAATACATAATAACTGTAGTTTTGTCACAAATAATTGGTGCCAATACTGAAAAGGCTTTGTTTTACTTTGTTTTTGAGCTAAACATTAGAAGACAGTAGAGTCTGAGCGCACACATATATCATTGAAAGTGTCGTTTTTTGCCGAAAAACACATTTTAAACTCATTACTCTTTCTTTCGATTTATCGCTTATGAATTGAATCGGAAAACGTTTCTATCGATTGGAGTTAATGTCGAAAATTATTTGTTCCCAAATTACCCGATAATTAGATTTTGGAGAATTTAGTTCAGTGTAATTTAGTTGAGTACTTTGATCAGGTTATCATTGCAATAGTTTCACTCCCCTTATATATGGGTAATACATAAACGATCAACAATTTGTTAATTATTATTCTTTGTATAAGAATTTTGTTCACTTTTTTACGCTATAAAATATATTTTATTTAGAATTGTATTCAGTATTTGATTCTTTAATTCTGTGCCGAATAATAATAAATAGTTGAAAAGGAGTGCAATTCAGTGTAATTGCATTGAATTAGATTTTTGTTGGCATTTAAGCCCAAATGTTTATGAAGTGATGTTTTTCTATTTGATATGTAAACAGAATCTGATGTTTATGTTTATATCGATATCTTTTTCTCCTTTTTATTCCATTGAAGTCTAGTTTCTATTGAAATCATTAGACATTTTTCAAGCGCTCAGAAGAGAACTCGTTTTTTAGTCAATTTGTGATATCGATTATAATTTTAGTAAATCCTCGAATGTTGTGATGTGTAGTCCTTATAGTCCTTACAGTAATTCAAAATAATGGCCTTTTTTGGGCCATAATTTTTGTCAAAATAATGTTACTCTCAGAGTAGTGTTTTAGGTGACCCCCAACGCAAATATTATTGTCTAAAACACACGAAAATGCATTATATTTTATGGACTGTCAGATATCGAATTGAATAGTGAAGTAGTGGAGGGGTTCCACCCCTTCAGTCAATGCTTTCAACTTTTTAAAAGAATGAGCGCTCGTATGACGTAATGAATATATGAGAGAAAACCTCAATTCACTTAAGAGGCAAATCATATGATTTATTTGTCCACCCCTTAAACGTATACGTTGTTTAGGTATTGGCATCAATACATCCAATGAATGCCTTTTAAATGAGTAAAACTTTTTTCCAAATGAATGTCAAAAAAGTTTTTCTCTTTTATATCTTTAGAGGCGATAGAAATAAAAATTTAAATCCAAAGCAATATTTTTCTCTTAATTTAGTTTTTGAATTAGAATTTTATTCTAAAAGTTTTGCAAAACTGTGTCACAAACTTAGCTCTCAGTCGATGTTCAGATACGTTGAGAGACTTTAATTAATTACTAAAAAAGTATTTTTTCTTCTCTTTTCTCGAATAAAATATTTTTCAGTTGAGATACGGATTGAAATTTCGGTGAAATTAATTTGAATCCAATTTTGTCGATTGAAAAATGCATTTCTTTTTGTTTCTCAAATCGATTTAAGAGAAGTTTAGCTCTTATTTGAAATATCATATAATCGATGTGTGAAAAGAATTTGCTTCAAACAAATGATATAAAAACTAAAATAATAATTCATTTCTAGCGTTCTATGTTTTGAGCGATTAATTATAAAAAAGTTTTGCTCTTTTTTTTCTCTTATCACAAATAATAAACAGATTAGACTTCATTCGCTTTTATTTAATTTTTAGTTTATTTAAAGAACAGCAAAAGTTTTCTCGTCTTTAAACTAATGTTGCCTTCGATCGGGTTTTGAGGTCTGACGGGTTCTGAGCGGAAATTCTGGTGAATATTTAATGGATTTGATTGTATATTCTGTTCACTTTGAAGAATATTTTTAATATTTTGATCGCAGGTTTAGGGCCAGGGGTTGGGTTCTAAAAGAGGAGCTCTCTCTTTATGTCCGGCTCTAATTGACAGCCTATCCATTAGGAAAGAGCTTTGAACGAGAAATGCATTTGTTTTCATATGAATTGCTTCACATGTATTACGACTGTCGGGGACTGACATTTGCCATGAATTTACTTTTCATTCGTTTCATTCCTTCCTTATTATTGAAATATATTTTCAAAAGTTTGTGATAATTATCGACCGATAGTTAAATAAAAGTTAAATT
Organism: Galumna obvia; assembly: GCA_034695785.1. Taxonomy (NCBI): domain Eukaryota; kingdom Metazoa; phylum Arthropoda; class Arachnida; order Sarcoptiformes; family Galumnidae; genus Galumna; species Galumna obvia. Next base: position 11,883 of record JAQFZM010000461.1, read on the forward strand.
TCAGTGATTTCAGTCATTCCCTGATTATTGTCTCTAATACTAAGTGTGGGAAACGTTGGAAAACGTAATTTGTTAGACGTTCTCATTCTGTTCTGATTGGAGTGCAATCATAATATTAATGCTAATTCTATGGCACAGGCAATGGTGTGTATTGAGCACACCATACGAATAGGACCAGAGTATGAGTTAGTCTATCAGATAGACTGGGCTTATATTCGTATCCAACAGTGCATTGAAAGTTTCGGTGCGTTTGGTTTTAGCAGTAAAGGCAGTAATGCTTGCATTGGTAGTATTGGTATAATAATGCCTCGTAGGGAAAGCAATGCCCTCCACTGCCTTCACTGCCTTCAATGCTGTGATGTTTGCCAGCGTTAGACCTCTATCAGCTCTCTGTCATACAAACTGACTGACTATATATAACCGGAGTATGCAATTGGTTGTGGAAGCAGAACAGGCAATAGCGCAGGCAATACACCAATTGGTGCTGAGCCACAGCAATGGTATATACTGTATAGACTGTAGCACACATTTATCAAACACACATTTTCCCTAATGTCAGTTATGGGCAGATTGAATAAAGAGGACTCTCATGCGCTACTCTCTACGAAGGGTATGCTTGTAGTCAGTCTTCTCTATCTTTCTATTATTTGTGTGTAGTCTCTATTCAAGGACTCAAACAACTAGCAGTTTAACGTTTTGCCGCTTTTCAGACTCTATTGCATTGCATTTCTTTCGACACAACACTAAAAGTATAGCAACTCTTAAAACCTGATCAAAACCAACACTACTGAAAGCCTATCGCCAAAGGAGTCTCCAGTATTACCATTGCATGCCATACAAGCCATACAACAGTACATATACTCTCATACAATATATACAACACATATACTAAAGCATTCAATATATTTTCACATATACTGTACGCTAAAGTGCTGTTCGCTATCACAGACTCAGTGCTCGTTCTCTTCGTTACTCGACTCCATCACCAAAAGAGATAGCATTTGCCAGAAATTATTGATTCTCAAAAAATGAGACAACACTACTGCTGGCACTGGCTGTGAGCACAGCACACATACCAGTGCCACAACGATTCTCATGCTTTGCATCGACCGAAAACTTTTTCGATTCTAAAAATTTAATTACGATTTGCGATATGAAGTGAAGACCTAATTGACGAAATGCACCACAATATGAGTGCCACACATATTAACATTAGATCCACTTTCAGCCAATCCTATCATAAACTTTATTCCCCGAAATTAAAATTTACTCCTTTTTTAAGACTAAGAAATATTTGTTTAGTTTTTACAAATTCTGTACTCAAACAACAAAAAGAAGTCCACAAAAACTTTAAAACCTTTTAAAGAATTTGAGGCAAAAGACGGCAAAACTCTCCCAAACTTTTCTTATTCTTTAGTTTTTGTTTGAGAAACTAATCGACTGTTTTTTATTCTCTGAATATTTATTAATCAGAAAAATGGTTACATAATTGATATGAATTTAGTCTTCTGTTTAGTAAACTTTAATATTATTCATAAAATTAACATTTTTTTCACTTTTAATCATAACATTGAGAGTTAAAAAAAGAAGAAAAGTTTAATAACTTTTAGATGTTTTTCAATGAAATCTAATATTCATTGAATGAATTGGAAAAAAATAAATGAGGAATAAAATTGTGAAAACAAAAGAGTTTGAGTTTAGGTTTGTTTGGGAAATACCTTTGAGGGGGAGAACAATAGATGTTTCGACTGGTATTACTCTAAGGGGAGAGACAATTGTTATTCAAGAGTCACATAATGATTGCATTAATTTATTTCCGATTAATATTCTGGCATTTGATGTGTTGATCAATGATTGGATGCACACATCTGAAGGTCGCGACATTGATCTCACATTACTTCATATAATGATAAAAATTTGTTTATTTTTGTTGTTTCTTACAATTGTATTGATGTCAATAATTAGGTTAATGATCCCATTCCTCTATTGTCGTTCATCATATGCCACTCAATTGTGTTAACTCTGTCTCTCTTTCTCTCTCTTTATAAATAGAGAGACAGACAGACATCTAATAGTTTTGATTGTCGTTCCGATGCATAACTTATCAATGAATTACTAAATCTTTACAACTGATTAAAAAATCTTACTTTCGTTTAGTATTTGATTTAGGATTAGATACAAAGGGTTTACAGATTTAACAGATTTACACAAAAACATACTTTTATTTCCATTTCAAAGAGATTTGTTTTTTTTCATTCGTTTAGACAATTATTAATGTCTTCTCTTTTCTTAATGAAAACGTTTCGGAAAAATATATTTAAATTGATTTCATTTTCTCAAAGAGTCATTAAATCGAGTATTAAATTATGTTTCAATTAAAGGAAGACTTTAAACATTTTTTGATACAAAACGCTATGAAATTGAGATAACAGTTAAATGACATCGAAATTAATGACAACTTTTGATAATTACAGGAATCTGTTTCGCACACATCAAACATACATTTGGATGAGTCGTCCAACTCTTCTGAAAGAAGTACTCCAACGGGTAAACCCACAACTCCGGGTCCACCGTCGGGTCCGGTTCGGATGAGTAATCATCAGTCGCTTCAGTCACACACAAGTATGTCTCCCTCTCCCGGTTATGGCAATAATGGACCGAATAGTGCGTATCCATACGGCAATCATCACTCGTCTCAATACGGAGTCAACAATAATATGATGCCTCCGCCTACGGGTTACCCGACCAAACCAACAATGCCAGCCAATAGCCCTAATGGTGCTCAGGTGGCCGCACAGGCAGCTGTGATTGCAGCCGAGCGGTCAGCAGGTTATACGATGCGGTCACCGCATTCCTCCTTATATTTGAGACAACAGTTACAGCAAAGGTTCTATCAGCCCAACTCTCCTTACGGTCCACCACCAATGGGACAACCAATGGGTCCGGGAGGTCCAATGATGCATGGTCCTCCTGGTACCATACATGGTTTGCCACCCAATGAACCGCCTCCTCCGGGAAGTGAAGTTTCCAATTCAGGGTATCATATGGTTCCATCACATATGACTGTCCCCACAACAGAGGCCGGTGCCGCTACTTCTGTAACGCAAAGCATAACAACACCCTTACCGGCCAATCCATTATCGAATAGTGTGGCCGAAGTGAGAACTGGACCAAACCCGCCTTCTATAATGGACGAAGCGAGTCAAGCGTCCACTACTTCTTCTCAGGCAGAGGATAGTTCTGACGCACCGCCAAAACTAAACTCGAAACCTCCGGGTCTTTCACACCCACCGACTCCCAACACATTGGGATCTCCAGGTGCGGCCAGTCTATCCTCATTTCACGATGAATTTGAATCTGTGTCGAGTCCGAGTTGGCCCCGAACTCCCGCTAGTCCTGTGAGTTGATATCCATATAATCATATAATGATATAATTGTTTAAAGTATTGTCAATATCTGTATTAACGCACATTTGCTTATATCACAAATAGGTTGTCAACAGTCAAGGCTATGACTCGCACACTGGGCATAACGTTAAGGTTAATCACGTTTTTCAAACACTTTTCAATTTTCTCATTCTTTAAATATAACATTAATCTATTGATTGACAATAATATCGACTAAAATAGAGAATAACTGATCTAACCTTAACTGTCATAAGAGAGTGCTATCCAGTGATCATTCACTCATTTATTGTATTCATTGCATGCATTGCTTTCAAATTGTTTTCGTTATTTGTTTTACAATAAATTATACGAACGATATCTTACTTTATATTTGTATCGATAGCGTCCCGACGGACTAATGAAACTGTACGACATGTCCGACGAACCCGAACGCAAAGCCTTTCTCGACAAACTCATAGCATACCAGGAGGAGAGGGGAACTCCTATTTCTCAGTGTCCCACTATCAGCAAATTACCACTCGATCTCTACAGACTTTATATGGCCGTTAAAGAGAGGGGTGGTTTTGTTGAAGTGTCCAGAGCTAAGCTCTGGAAGGAGTGCACAGTTATCTGCAATATCGCCACCTCTTCAAGTGCTGCCTATACTCTAAGAAAACAATATATTAAACATTTGTTCCCTTTTGAGTGTAAGTTCGATAGAGGAGGGGTTGACCCCCAACCCATTCTCGCATCCATGGAAAGCGGCAATAGAAAGAAAAACAAGAATGCTGTGCCACCTCCTGAACCACCTTTCCAGGGTCATTCTGGCCCGCCATCAATGGACGGTTATGGTCCTCCCGGTCCCGGCAATTATCCGCCTCAAAACTTTCCTCCGAATTCAATGCCTAATTCCGAATATCCACCCCAACCCCCATCACATCCATCAGGATATCAATCAGGACCGCAATCAATGTCTGGTCCGCCACCTCCTCATATGACGGGTCAAAACCCAGCGTCAATGCAAGCGCTCACTAATCACAACGAGAGCATTAGTGTAAAGGACCCCTTCGCTGATGACATACAGCACGGGTCGGGTTATCCGCCGCGAAGTCATTCACAGCCTCCAACTCAACTTCCATCCGGCCCTCCATCACAAAGTGGTGGACCCACACCTCCTCAACAGTCGAGTGATTACAACAGTAATTAGAAAATTGAAAGCTTTGACTCAAATTAGAATTTTAATCAATTTTTAATTCAGTGATGAATCAACCCTCGACTCAACCGAATCATCCGCCGCCACAAAACCATTTCGGCGAATATAATGAAGGATATGGTCGTCAAAGTGGACAAAGTGAGCCCAATGTCTATGGTGTGCCTCCTCCTCAAAGCCAAGGATATCCTCCGACTCGAATGTCTCATCCGTCGGCGTATTATAACCAACAACAGGGATATGAGTCACACCGATCTGATAACAGATTTGAAGGACATACCCGTCCATCTTCACAAGAGTCGATGTATGTCCAACAGCCACCATCACAACCACCACCAGCTCCTGTTGCCGGTCATTCTCCACGAGGACAATATCCAGTAGTAGTAGCTCCAAGTGGTCAGCCATCAGCGCCACATCCACCACCAAACACTCCACCCTCTTCTACTCCAAATTATTCAAGAAGTGGTTCGTCACCGATTGGACAGTACGGAGCAATAGGTCAACAAATGTCATACAATAACTCGACTCCAGAGAATTTTAAATCTGAATATCAGGTAATTGTTGTTCGAATCATCCATTAATAGATACAACTGTTTTGCCATACTTTCAAACATTGAATCCAAGTTTTCAATTAAAATAAACTTCTGTTTCACTGTTGACACACGTCTAGAGGAGAGGTCGTGATCCGATCCATCACTTTATTAAAAATAGATATATTTTAAGAATATTTTTTATCGAAAGAAAAGTTAATTATGAGTCGATTGTAAGTCAATTGTAAGTCAATCACTTAATAAGTCATTAGTTTATGAGTTATTTTCATTAGTTTTGTTTACATTAAATTTTTCGGTTTAGTTAACAGAGTTTCCCATTTATTCTGGTTTTCAATTAATTTTTAATTATCATAACTTTCGATCAAAAGTTATTCAATCGTTTTAACGAGTGAGCCATTGAACCACTGGCCGAACCATTTAAACAGGTATAACAACAGACACACAATTCATGACATGTGCTCAGAGCTCAACTTAAAGCTCATTCCTTTCTGAATAACTAAATAAATTAAGACATGAGTCGAATAAAATTTCAATCTTTTATTCATATTTGATATATGAATGACTGAATCGAAATTATTTCAAATCAATCGATAAAATGGAAAAAAAATCCAAATTTAATATCAATAGTTTAAGAGATAATTAGTTATACATCAAATACATCAAGAATTTACTTTAATAGTATTTATTTATTATTAAACTATTAAGTTTAATATCAGACTCAGACTAATATCTCTTGTTTTCAATTAGGAAATCCCTTTTGATTAGAGGTCTATTGAATTGTAATTAATTTTATCTTTAATTTTGATTTATTTTGTGTGAAATATTTGCACATTTATTGCTCTTCAGTTTATTGAGTCGGAAATAGTAATCGTTTATTAATTTTTTGTTAAATAAAAATAAAATTTTGATCTCATGTTTAATTGATTGCAATATTAGTAAACATTTTTAAAAATATTAGTAAAAACGAGGATTTTTGTGACATTTGATCATCAATTATGGCTTCTAATTAAGTCTGTCGTCTGATTGATGGCTACAATTAAATGTTGAGATTTTTTTTCATAAAATGTTTATTTTGTTTTATTTGTTTTCATTTGAAATATAATCCACTAAATGTCTCACCACAGGAGGCAAACAATAATTTTAATAATTGGAGTTAGGATTTAAATTGTGCTAGGTCTTATTGGTCTTAGTGGTGTTAAGGGTGTTAAAGGTGTAAAGCCATTTAAAAAAAAAGTGTTTTCCCAAAATCATTGGAGCGCTTAATAATAACTATTGACTTATCTTTAAATTAATCGCTTTTTTTCGTTATCGTTATTGTTTTGTTCAGAATATTTTTGTCTGTCATTCTGTGCACAACAAGTATTATACTATTCTGTCGATCGCTCTATTAATTCACTTTTTTTTATATAATATCGCAATAAAAGTGTAAAACCATATGTTTTGGCCTCAAAGCACGCGCTGTAAAACACTATTAATATTTTCTAATGTATTCCAAAGAAATTATATTCTTTTGAATCCAATTCACAGACTTTTTAATTATTTTTTGAGTTAAGAGAAACACATTTTTATTACAGTTTTGGTGTTTTATTAATTCATTTTATCGTCGATTTTTCTTTTGAAAGTTTTTGTGAAATATTGAATATTTGAAAGTATTTGGAAATTTTGACTAATTTTGTTGGTTTTCATTGCATTTCGAATGGATTTTCTTTTTTAATGTAAAAATAGTAATATTTCTCTTCTATTGTTTTCCTTTAAGAGTACTTTCATTTCATTTCATTTGATTTCATTGAATATTTCTCTTATCGATAGTTAAATATCATTATCTTTAGTACGAAATAAATTAATTTCGTATCGAAAGTATGATTAGAGACAGCAATTGATGTTTAATTGGTTCTCAAATGGTGTGTGTCTTCAGTGAAACATTGATATTTGATCCGAGAACTTCCCGAAACTGTTTGAATGCATGCGTTTATATTAATTTAAATATTAATGTTTTAGTTTTGAATTGAAATTTGATTTTTTATTTATTTATGTTTTTATTGTTTTTCTTTTATTTGCCATTGAATTGAATAATGTGGTATTGAATGCACTCAGAATGCAATGTTGCGAATGCAAAGCCCTCTCGCACAGAGACTTCTTGCCGCCAAAATATCTCAATCATCTCAAGTATGTCATCCATTGGTTAACATAATTTTCATTTAGTTGAATAACACTATTTATAGACAATTAGTTGACAAACAAAACCCTTTTCTTATTCCCTATTAAAAGTTCTAACAATAAATTGAATCAACGATTGATTTGTAACTAATTTGAGACTAATTTCTAATCGACAGAATTATTCCGGTTCTCAACCACTTTATTCGAACTCTTCTTCTGCACAACAATTGGGAGGAATGTCGGGGCAAAAGTCAGGTCCCACTACAGGTGCCAACACTACTCAACCACAGACTCAAACGGGGACGACATGGCATCCGAGTACAGGCAATCAGTTCAATCAGAAACGACACCCAGATTTCATGAAACAGGATCAGCACTACCCGCCCGTCAACAACGCCTATGGGTCTGGACAGCCACCTGCCGGACAATTCCCGCCCTATTCAGGTTCGGGCAATAGTCGACAAACGCCGCCAAACCCTCCGTCGAGTCAACCCCATTGGAATCGTGATAATCAATATCGAGCTTATGGCCAACACTCTAATTCACATTTGCCTCCCAATTCTTCAGCGCCATTCGGTCCGCCCACTCCTCATAGAGAAGGCTGGGAACACATGTCACGAATGGATGCCAATGGACCCAATTGGGGGCCCAATAGATATAATCCCTCTCAAAATGTTCCGCCACACGATCTTTATTCAGGACCGACACCTTATGTCGGCGCTCATCCGATAAACAAAATGTCTAATTATCCCCGAAATGATCAAAACCGACAGTTTATGTCAAATATGCCGACACCTAATAAAGTGCCGCCGCATATGATGGGACCGCATCAGTCAATGGGTCCGATGCCATACTCACCACACCCTCAACCACACCATCCTATGTTTCATCAAATCAAGAAAGAGATTATATTTCCTCCCGATTCTGTTGAGGCCACCACTCCTTCTATTAGTAAAAGAAGACGACTGTACGCTCGTGACCTCAGTTCAGTTGAGGCGTGGCGTCTGATAATGTGTTTAAAATCAGGACTGTTAGCGGAGAGCACGTGGGCGCTCGACATTCTTAGTGTTCTCCTTCACGACGATTCAACTGTTCTCTACTTTGGTCTCCAACATATGCCGGGAATGTTAGAGGTTTTACTCGAACACTACAAACGATACTTAAGTGAAATATTCGACGGACTCTTTGACGACACAGAAATGGGTTATGAATCCAAACAAAGCAATAAAGGAAACGAATGTTTATTAGTTAACGGTTCTGACAATAGACCTAAACTGTGGTATGAATTGAACAAAGATTTAAGTGAAAGTGATAGCGAAGGTCTAGAAGAAGATATTGACGACGAGCGGTGCACAACACCTAAAAAGCAATGCATTCCTTCTGAAGAACAGATAGTTCTTCTAAACACAACTAACTTCACATTTAAATCTCGAAATGGAAAACCAGTTAAAATCAAAAAAGCGCGCTCTCTATTCATCGATGATCCAGATAAAAAGTGGGATCATATGCGCAACGGATTCACTGGTGGTTCCGACCACTGGACAGTTGGCTGCGGAGAAACGACGGCTCACATACAAACACATTTTGAATCCGATGAGAATTACGTCCGTTTTGTCAGAACTATTAAGAAAAATAGAAAACGAAATCGAAATTCGAGTTTCAGTTGGAAAATGACTGCCGAAGACAAGAATGAATTGAAAATTATTAATGAATTATTAGAGAAAAGTGATGGCAAACAATTAGAGACTAAGAATAATATAATTAAGAAAAATGAAATAAAAGAAGAAGTGATCGAAAACAATGAAATTAATAGTAATAATAATAATAATAATAATAATAATGTTATTATAAATAATAATATATCTGACAAAGAGAGCACAAAATCAGAAGATCTGAAATTTCCACGAATTCGAGACTCAGATTTGGAACGTTTTAATAAAAGGAAAAATACAGAAGAATTAGAAGAAGAGTCTTACGATATGGAAGAGCCGGCCGTCCACGTGGGTCAGGATTATCAGGACTCACTCACTCGAAGATGTATTTGTTTATCGACTCTCATTAGAAATTTATCATTTGTTCCGGGAAATGATGAGAACATGTCACGTCACCCAGGACTTTTATTAGTAATGTCCCGTTTGTTACTCTTACATCACTCACACATAGAAAAGAAAAGAAATTTTGACAGAACCACAGAAGAAGATCTCTTTGCCAGTGAAGACCGAGAGAAAAATGAGAAGATAGTTGAAAAGGAGTGGTGGTGGGATCTCTTACATACCATCAGAGAAAACACTTTAGTGACAATCGCCAATTTGAGTGGACAACTCGATTTGTCTCCATATCCCGAACAGATTAGTCTACCATTTCTCGATGGTTTACTCCATTGGGCGGTGTGTCCCTCATCATATGCTCAGGACACTCTTCCATCTGCCAATTATTATCTCTCACCACAACGTTTAGCGTTTGAGTCGTTGTCAAAACTTTCAATTCTGGACTCTAACGTAGATCTAATGCTGGCCACTCCTCCCTGGAGTCGAATCGTTAAACTTTATAACAACTTATCCCGTTCTTTGAGCCGACACGAGGATCAAACTATTCGAGAGTTTTCAGTGGTTTTACTCTCGAATCTGTCGTCTGCAGACTCATCTTCTGCGAGAGCCATAGCACAGACCGGTTGTGCGATTCCATTATTGATATCATTTGTAGAACAGGCAGAACAATCCGCTCTACAGGTGGCCAACTCTCAGGGTATAAATGCTTTGAGGGAAAACCCAGAATTGATGGGCACCACATTAGATATGGTTCGTCGCTCTGCCTCAACACTAAGATGTTTGTCTCGCGTTCCCGACAATCGACAGCTTTTCTTACAATACCAACAAAGACTCTTAGCTCTGGTTATGTCTCAAATATTAGACCAGGGAGTGGCCGGCATTATCGCCGATGTCATATATGAGTGTTCATTAGCTCAAGACATCAATCATTTGTTAATTTCAAGAGAGAATATTTCGGTAAAAACAGAAGAAGTGGTTACTGACAGTAATGACACCACTGCTAACAATGAGTCCAATGATAGTAATGAAAGTTTTGTAGAAAAAGAAAACGAAACAAATAATCTGATAAAAAGTGAAACCATTGAGGCTTCAGAAGTGAACGGCGACGCTCTGGACAGTGAGACGACGACCAGCACTGACTCTAATTTAACGGCCAATACATGAGTGCTTTTGACAACTGTTGAATCGAATTGAAGACAATTTTCACAATTTATTTATTTTCTTCTGATCTTTGACTCAACACTTTGTGATCGCGTGCATTAAGAAACTAATCATTAAATGGTGTGCCTCAACAGCGGGCCCTCCAATGCCTCCACATATGAAATGACAAAAAGCATGAATTTTTAATAATTTCATAATTAGAGGAAAAAGACTAAACATTTAGCGATTCATTACTGATGACAAAAGACTTGTTGTGAATCAAAATTGTGTGTCGTTTCGACTGTTGTTTCAAAAACAAAACTCAAATCGTTTTTAATTTATATTAAATGCGACAAAAAATGAATTTTAATCGATTTATTACAACATTTTTTGGGCATAATTTAAGTTTAATTAATTTGTTAGAAATTTATTGAGACATTTGCTGCTATTATATGAGAAATGTGTCTTTGGATATGTTTTGTAAACATTTCCCTTAAGATGCGGTTCACTGGGTGTACAGTTATCCCGTTCTTTGACTTTGAATCAGTCTTTCCTCCAATTCCTCCTCAACACCTGAAGACGTTGTCATTTGAGAAAATCATAGCTTTTGATTCATTAGAATTAATGACGATTTTCTTATTTAGTAATTAATTGATTAAAAATAATCATCAAATCTATAAATATATATAAATATATATAAAAAGACGATTTTCATGAGACTGTGATTTTTCTGTTCTCCTTCTAATCGTTTAAACATTTGAACTATTCTTCTAATTTTGTGGTCAAATTAATTTGAACTCTCAAAACAAAAATCATGTCTTTTGTTGTATTTGATTGCATAGAATGCCTGACAAAGAATTACTACATTTATTATATACAGTATATAATTATAAATATTATAAATAATTTTTTTGGTCCTTAATATACTTACCGGTAATGATCTTAATATTTATTGTACAGAAAATTATTAACAAATTTCAAATGAAATTCGGTTTTTCATTATTTCTTCGTTTAAAATATTATAAATATTGTAATTGAAAATTGTTTTAAGACTTATTTTATTTAAGAAATTAATTACAAAACAGTTATTTCGCAAATTATTAGAAATCGTTTTTAAGACCGCAATCGGGAGTATTTTTAATGACAATTAAACAAATTCTTCATTAAATTTAATGAAATTTAATTATCATTTCATTTCATTTCACTATTTTTTTCTTTTTAGACTCTTTTTAGACTTTTTTCAATTTCTTTAAGTTTTATCTTTTTTTAAGTATTTTTTCAAATCTTTTCTTTAAATTTGTTTTTCAAATCATAATTCTTATGAAAATTGTTTTGTTTTGATTTTATTTTATTTAAATGTTTTTATTAATCAGTTTTAAAATAAGAGCCAAATATAAGTAGAATTCATGAATCAATTAGTCGTTTTGAGTGATGTCTAAATTCTTATTTAATTTTAGCTAAAAATATGCTATAAATAAGTCTCGACTGATCTTAAGTTTAGATAAATAAGAGAATGAGTCGACTGAAGGCCTTTTTATAAAGAATTAAATTTATTATTTGAGCGCAAAAACTAATGTTTCGTTCCTTATATTCAGAATTATTTGATTGAAATCAAAGTCTATTTAGAGATAAGACTTATTCTGAACTAATTTTGTTTGACATTGAATTGCAATTCTCTTATAAGGATTTGGACGCGAAATGGAAATGATTTTCAAATTAATATTAATAATAAATATTTTATTGAATGAATGGCAAAGAGTTATAATTCTGAAAGTAATTGCAATCTATTAAACTATGGTTTTGGTATTTCTATTGATTCTTCAGGTAATCAATTATTAATTCTTGGTTTCCATCCATTCATTCACTCGATTTTCGTATATTTGTTGTCAACGCAACCGATCTTTTGTTTGAAACCACTGCCAATATATCGAGTGATCGATGACTCAGAGATAAAGCTTCCGATAGAGACCGCCGTTCCGTTCCTCTCGTCTTTGATTTGTTTATGAGTTCTGCACTCAAGAGTAACGAATATCATAAACTGAGCCCTTTTGATATTAGATCCTATTTTATTGCAGTATAATTGACCCAAACTCATTTCACTCATTTCAGAGGATTCACCGCTTTTTGGTTTATCCAAATCAAAACCATTCGTCGAATTTGAAATCTAATCAAATAATTAAATTAAAATCATTTCGAGGTTTTAGTCATTAAAATACCGTTTGATTACAGTTTTCTTCACATTTTTTAAAGTTATTGTTATCGCAGCGATTGGTTGAGTTGTCGACCACTGAATCGTTGGGTATTTGGATCTTTTGGAGGACGTGACCACTACTTAATCGTAAAATACAACTGCATTTCGATTCTGTCTTCAATTGTTCCTCATTTGAACTTCAAAAAAGAGAATCATTTAATTATAAAAAAATGATTATTATTTGAATATTAAGTGAATACCAAAAACCCATCAAAAGGACAATAATTAAAGCTCTCATATTTTCTAACATTTATTCAAATATTTGGACAATAAATTGATTCTATCGTTTATTAATTATTTCGTTGTTTTTTGTCAAACTTTGAGTCGATCTATAAAATGAGTTTCAGTAGATCTCAATATCAAATGAAATGTTAACTAAAGTTTGGAATTAATATCAAAAGATAAAATTATTTATTTAAAACGTATTTCAAATGAATTTTATTATTTTAGTACTAAATTTCCACTAAATTTCGACTCATTTCCTAAAATTGACTGCAAATTCATTTTTAAAACATTTGTCAGTTCATTGGCAGCTGTTTTATAATCCGGGTATTAATTGTTCTATTCGACAAAAGTTTTCAAATAAATATTTTGAAATATTTTATACAATAATTTGTTCTAGCTTCAATTCAGCTTAAAAATGATTTGAATTCTTATTTTTATTTGTATTGCAATTTAAAGTTGTAATTTGCAAGATTATCATGTTATCATGTTAAGTTTAGTTTAGGTAAGTCTGAGTTGGATTAAGGTATTGTTAACTCAAAATAATTGGTTTGAAAACCAAATTATTTCTGAAAAGAAAATTTGGGAAACATTTTAATTAATGAAATGATTATCGTTTCAGTTCTTCTAATCATTAATTAATAAAAATGAGTCAAATATTCAATAAAAAATGAATTGAGTTTTGAATTAAAGTTTTTTTACAAAAAAAGTCAAACAATTCGTCGACTAATTTGTTGAACGTCTGCGCAGACTCTGTGTCAGACTCTCTGCTCTTCAAATCATTAATTAAAAACAAAAACAAATGTTTTTAATGTTTTATTACATTTAAATAAATATTTAATTAAATAATGAGTGAAAATTTAGATAATTTATTAGTGGAGGCCTTCTCTAATAGTTTGTTCAAAGACTGCCATAAAGACAATGAAGAGGACAGAGAAGAGGGAGAGATAGAGAGTGGAGACGATAATAGAGACAAATCTAAGAAATCAAAACATAAAACAAAATCTAAACACAAATCAAAGACAAAATCCAAAAGCGATTCAAAATCAAAGAAATTAAAGTCGAAAAATGAGTCCATCAGTGGATCCAAATTAAGTTCAAAGAAGACGACTTCAAAGACATCTTCGAAAAGTAGTTCCAAAACAAATTCAAATAATGACTCGAAATCGAAATCTAAGAAAACAAAAATTAGTGACAAAACAAACAAAAAGAAAGAAATTAATAATAATAACGAAGAAAATGAAAGCGAAGTCATGAAACTATTGCTCTCAAAACAAATGAAAAGTTATGCAGACATTCAATTCGCTGATGAAAAAGAATCGCCAGAAAAGGAGATCCCGAAGAAATCTAAACATAAGTCCAGTAAAAAAGAGGCCCAAAAAGATTCGGAACGAAAACACAAGAAATGGAAATATTCGGACCATTTCTATGAAAAACAAAATGATTCCTATTATTCGACACATTCTTCGACGACACACGAAGACTATTTTTATGGCTCATACTATGAGGGAACGGAAGAATCGTCTTCCAAAAGCTCTCGAAGCAGACCATACAGACATTCTCGTCCTTTGAGTCCACTCTATGAAAGTGAATGGAAGCAAAGATCAAGAAGTCGTTCCCCAATTGAATACAATTACAGAAATAAGCAAAGAAGAGGCCGTTCCATATCTCCCACTGAAAGGCGAGGAGAGAGACGAAGAAGTGTTACTCCATTTTTCAAAGACTGTTACACTAATGCACGACATCGTCGGCGCTCTTTATCTCCGAGTACTGAATCTAATGGTTCCAATTCTGTCGATAGAGTCGACAAACAAAAACTTTTAGAAATCGCAAGAATTAATTTGATTAAAATGATAGAGAGGGGGGATTTACCCAAAGGAACGGACATTAATAAACTTAAATTAAGGCATTTGAGAGAACTGACGACTCAAAAATCTGTTCAACAGTGGACTGAGTTTTGTCGCGCCATTTCAACCCTCGAATCGGGTGCCTATGACTCAGATTCAGACGATTTTGATTCAGACGATGACGACATCAAATCTGTAGCTTCGGATCAGCCCTTTTCGATAAGACATCCCTTCAAACTCAATGAAAGAAAAGATATTCAAATTCGAGGTTTCCCTCAACTTCCCACCCGTACCGCTAAAGAATTGTCACAAGAGCTAAGAGAACAGTTTCCAGTGTCGAGCGGTAATCAACACAGACGTAAAGAATCTGATTGGACTGAAGTGGAATTAATGCCACCGCCAGCACTTCCCGCACCCAAAAAGGCAAAGAAAATCGAAACTAAATTAAGTGAAATTCTTAATTCACCGAAAACTATTCCCGAGGATACCATCGCTTATAAAATCATTCCTCCGACCAGTACCACTACTGTGACCACTCCTACCACTACAACTACCACTTCTACTTTAGACTCTAACCCTTCAAACAGTGAAGTAATCACTACTACAGTCATATCAACTACAGATTCGACTTCGAGTGCAAACACTTTAACCGATTCTGATTCCACACAAAACACATCGAGTGATGAAAAAAGTGATTCAGTGTTTCCCTCGCCATCGATGCCGATAGACATCGGTTCAGTAATGGCTCAACGATTGAGTGCAATGCGTAAACTTCAAGAGGATCCACATAATGTGGTGGCTTTAAAGCAGATGTTCCAGGCCAATCAAATGGTAGACCACATTTATTCACTGTTCAGATGTTTTCAAAATATTTATTTTCTCCAATTCATAGCATCTCATGATTTCATTTATTTTGAAAAACATTTATTTTAAGTAAATTTCTGAAATCAATCGATGCTATCATTTGGGGATTAATTCAAATATGATTTTTATTTGTGACTCAAATAAAACTCAAAATCAAAATTACAATTCTTTACATAATCTCAAAATAGATATCATTATTACAATAACAATGACCACAACCATAACTTTGACTCATTTTTAAGGATACTTTTAGGGAAACAACTAAATGGCTTTAATTGCATTAAAGATACAGATTTATGTGGCCATTAGAATGTGCTAGAATATGACCCTTTCAGTATTTTGATCATTTCTTTCATTAACAAAAACGATTTTTGGAACACTATTTGAGTCATAAATAAAAAAATCTTTTAAAAATAAATCGACGAAAAACTCACGAAAATTTCCGAACGTTTGAGTCTCAGACAAATGTTTTATAATTCTATCATTTCTTTAAAAATTAATATTAAAAATATATTAATCAAAGATATGATAGTATTATAAATCATTTATTCATTCATTAGTTGACGACTTTAGAGGATTTGTTGAAATTATTGAGGATTTGTGCTCTGATTTGAAACTTAGGTAAGCCTTCAGAAAATTATTACATTTATTTAATAAATGCTTTTTTGATTTGTTTTCATTTGAGACAATTTCTGATAAAAATTAGTGTTTTTAATATTTATGTAATAATTCTCTGACGGATTGTCTGACAATTTATTTAATTATTTTATTTGAAACTAATTTTTTTATAAATGAAAAGATGACAGAATGGGCCGAATCAAAGATTATTCCAGGACAGTTTACTGGAAGTACCGGCGCTAGTATTTTGACGCCCCAACAACTGACCGGTTCATCTCATGCCTGGACCAGAAAAGATCAGTTGAAGACTGCGGCCCCCATTACTGATGGCATTGGAATGCTTTTGCTTCTTAAGATGGGGTGGACTCCCGGCAAAGGTTTGGGAAAAAATAATGAGGGATGTGTCGACCCTATTATGTTAGACATTAAAAACGATACAAAGGGTTTAGTGGCTGAGGACGAAAAGGTCAGAAATCTACCGCTTCAGTTGGTCTCTACAGCAGTGGCTCCTAATCCTAAAGGAGAGACCACTTCTTTTTTGTCAAAACCGGGCAAAAATCCGATCTCTATTTTGCATGAATTGTGCGCTAAAAAGAAATGGCTTCAACCAGAGTATCAATTGGCGAATGAAGTCGGACCCGACCACAAGAAAAACTTTACATTTAAGGCATGTCTTCTAATTATAATATGAAATCTAATTTTTTTAATTGATTTTAGGTTATTCTAAATGGAGTGGAATATCAACCGTCAGTTTCGAGTCCTAACAAAAAACAGGCCAAAGCTTTGGCGGCCGGCGTTTGTCTCCAGGCATTTGGTCTTTTGCCTAAAGACAATACATGAGTTCTTTTCATTTCAATGATGGCTATAGTTTTTGATTTTAAGTAAATTTTAATATATAATATAATTTCATTTAAATTGACTTAAAGAAAATTTATAGAAAACTAAAAAATATTTTCTTATAAAAAAATCCAAAACTCGTCAAAAACGATGAGTCGATGCTCTTCTCGTCGTATTATTAACTTTTGGTCAAAAAAACCATCAAAAATCTTCTTTTGTTGTCTTTGGCTAACATTCGCCACAATCGCAATAAACACCATTTTTCCTAAATAGCAATTCGATTGAGTCAGTCCTCTCTTATTAAAAAAAATAAAAAATAACAAATATATCGTTATATTAATCAATTGGTAAATAAAATACAAATATATGAAAAACTTATGCCAAACACCATTCCTTCACCGAATAATTGTATGCAAAGTATTTGTGAATAAAATAAAAATTAATAAAATTATTACTAAATATGAGTTTATGAGTTATGACCAAAAATTTATAGACAATAAGAGTCTGAATATCGTAAACATTGAGAGATTAAAACTTAGACCGAATATATTCTGTTTGTATTCACAAATACTTTGCATATAAACAAAGTTTAAGACCCGATATATTTGTTATTTTGAATATGAAAGGACTCACTTAATCCAATTCCTATTTAAGGGTCGCTTTTTGGCGTTTCGATGTCTTTTCATGTGTTGAGTTAAACATTGTTTGTCATTTGCCCGAAACATACACTCACTGTTTCGGCATAAAAAGATACCCTCGTGTTCTGAATTGTGATAAATCAGTTCTATTTGAGTTAACCCTTTAAACGAACAGTCATTGAAATGACAGCCAAAAGTTGCAATTCTTTTTCGGATTAATTCATTTGAGTGTTTCTTTTCGTGTTTGTAATGAAGAAATGCATTATTAAACTCTTCATTACACCCTTTAAAAGAACATTCGTAATGTTCTCCAATCAATGACTCTTCTAAAGAGGGAATCGATGGTTCCTCTAAATAGGGAATCACTGGTTCTTCTGATAAGTGAATCGATGGCTCTTCTGAAAAGGGAATCAATGGCTCTTCTGAATAGGAAATCACTGGTTCTTCTGATGAGTGAATCGATGGCTCTTCTGAATAGTAAATCAGTGGTTGTTCTGATTGAATCGATGGCTCTTCTGAAGGGATAATCACTGGTTCTTCTAATGAGTGAATCGATGGCTCTTCTGAATAGGGGATCACTGGTTCTGCTGATGAATGAATCGGTGGCTCTTCCGAAGAAGGAATCAGTGGTTCTTCTGAATAGGGAATCACTGGATCTTCTAATGAAAGAATTGATGGATCTTCTGAACAAGAAATCGATGGCTCTTCTGAATTGGGAATCAGTGGTTGTTCTGATGAGTGAATCGATGGTTCTTCTGAAGAGGTAATCGATGGCTCTCCTGAATTGGAAATCAATTGTTCTTCTGAATAAGGAATCATTGGCTCTTCTGAAGAGGAAGTCAATGGCTTTTGGGGAGAAACTGATTCTTCTGAAGAGTGAATCGATGGCTCTTCTGGAAAGCCATTGTTGGGCGAAGACTTAATATTTGTTTCCTTTTGACGGTTTTGCCATAATTTAGTTCTTCGTTTGTTTCTGACTAAAGTGCGGGCCTTACAAACGTATTGCACTTCACTCATCAACACTTCCTTTTCTATGAGACAATCAGAGTCTGATTCAGAGTCACCGATAAGTATTTCATCGACAGTATTGTCGCCATTTTGTGTTCGACTCTCATCTTCAATGATTAAAATCTCGTCGTCACTGAAATCAAATTATATTTATTATATAATTAACTAAAATTATATAAAAAATTTTACCTCATTTTTAAATAACAAAAAATATAATATATTTTGACGTTTTGTTTGTATGTTATTTAGATAAGGATTTTATAATACTTTGACATAAGAGGGCTATACTATAGTTAGGATTTAAATTACAGTTAAACCTATTTATAATTAATAATTAAATTTAAATGTTTAATCAATTCTATGTTTGACTAATTTATTTATAAATATTTAAAATTAATGAAAACATATAATTAAATTCATAAATAAAATTAATATTTTTTATTTTGTTATATTTTATGCAATGATTTGATGTAAAACTCACTTCTGTTGTCAATGAAAACATAAGTCATTTTCAAATCTACTGCCCTCTTATGCCCTCTTATGTTAAACCTTTTTATACTTATCTAATAAAATAACTTTATTTCGATCAAATTGGATACTTTATTCAATAAAGTTTATTGTACTAGTTCATTTTTAAGATTACATCAATTTATGTATTTATAAATTATTTGTTTTGCAGAAAAAATGTAAATTTTATTAAAAAATATTGATTAAAACATTAATGAAATATTTGTTAATTATTAAAATAATAATGTGATTAATAGTCTAAATAATAATCTTAATAGAAAGTCCCTGGTCCTTTTTTAATTTTTTCTTGAATTTAATGTTTTGCATCATTTCAAGTCTGGGATCTGTTTGTGAAAGTGGGGGACAATCGGAACACTTTCTAAAGTCAATCATTTTTTCCATATAAGAGTCCATTGATGTAAATCTGGTTCGATCTGAGGGATGAGTTGATAGTAATGTCTGCCATTCCTTTCTCTTTCTCTCATATTTGTAATGCATTTTCATCCAAAAAGCACTGCCTTCTCGCACATCATAACACGCTTTGGCCGCAATACTTAAACCGAGAAGATCTGCTTCCGATTCAGTAATTCTTCGTTTGGGAAGTACTGTCAAACTATTGATAGCAGTTCCGACACCAATACTTGAAATGCTTGCCATCAATGGTTTATATCGAATGAAGAATAACATTACGAATAGAGAGTAAAAGAGATCAACAAAAAACTGTTGGCTATGCTTTTAGAGGAAATAATGACTAAATTTTAGAGTTTTTGATGTATTCCTATAAATACCACTTCTGTTGAGTGAGAAAGTAATTTATGAGACAATTCGTGTCCCAAAATGGTCGCCAACTGGTCATCATTTTCGCAGAGATTTAAGATTCCAGTGAAGACAAATATGTGTCCGGTCGGCAAAATGAAGGCATTCTTTTTATCATTCCTTTCGATGACATAAATGGACCACTTTTTGCCTGCAATTCCTTTCAAGTATTTGTTGGACACCAATAGTTTCTCGAGAACTCTACCGACTCTTTGAGTGGTTTCGTCATCAAAAGCTAATATTTGTTTTTTAAAGGTCTTAAAAATGATTTTAAACCCCATTTGACTCAAATGTTTCAAGTCTTGATTA
>JAQFZM010000462.1:0-32261 GCA_034695785.1 Galumna obvia
GAGAGAGAGAGAGAGAGAGAGAGAGAGAGAGAGAGAGAGAGAGAGAGAATAAAAATTTTAAATAAGAAATGTTTTTAAATTATGTTTTTAATGATAAAAATAATTACGAAAATATTTATGTTTTATTAAATATAATTCTCTTGAACTACATTTTGAGCAAGCAAAGTTTGCTTGCATCTAAAGTATGCATTCTTATAAACTTTTTCAGACGTCTCCTAAACAAAAAATAAAGAAAATTTGTGTTTAAATAAAATAAGTAAAAATAAAAATAAAACAATGCTTACTATTAAATCATTTTTGTTGAACGGAATTTCAGGAATAATGCCCTCATTTTTGTAAAGTAAATACAATAAAATCCACATAAAGCCAACTAAAGTAAATATTTTCAATTCTTTTAAAATATTATTAAATGAATTTCTTTTGTCGTTTAAAAACTGTTTTCCATTTAGTTTTACCATTTCGTCAATATATGAATTGATAAATATTTTAAGAGTTTCTTTATTTGGGAAGTGGTGGGGATCTTCCCATTGACCCCAAGTTCTGCCCCATTCACAAGAGATAGTGCCGAAGTCAAAGCCTCGGTAACCATAACCAGACAATTCAAAGTCGCAAATAATTATATCATCTGATTCTGTGATCATAATATTAGATCCTCTGAAGTCCATATGCGTGAAGATATTCGGAGAATTACAATCAATGATAGCCTTCTTAAGCCATTCCAGTTCTCTACTAATGTCCTGAGTCTTCAATGTTTGAGAATTTGTGGTCTCAAACATTGTTTTTAAATCAAACCTTTGATTAGACTCTCTATAAGTGTCATCAAAATAATGAAAGAGCCAATTGTCTGTCTTTTTAATGGGAACATCCATAGCATGAATGCGGGCCAGTCTTTGAGCCACTCTTTCAATTAGTGTCATATCTTTTTGTTCTTCTGAACGAAAATTTTTGTGCTATAAATACAAATCCAATTTATAAAGAATTTTGTAAAATAAATAATTATTTATTAACTATTGTTTAACTACTTTGTAATACTTCATAATCTGTCCGCTTTCCATAAGACTATATATCTTAGGACCCAAACCATTCTCTGAGACCAGAAGTGCAACAATAGTGTCTTTGAGACGCATTTTAGACCAAATATTTTCCAAATTATTGAATGTTTTGTCGAAGTAATACAAAACGACCACTTCTTGTGGCTCTTCGGTACCACTTATTTGTTTGTTTTCATTTATGGCACAAAAATACAACTGATTTGTTAGTCCACCCCTCAGTCTCTGGACCTCAATATCATCAATCGATAAGTTTAGCCAAAGACCTCCTAAATATTGTTGGCATAAATGAAGGCATTGAACCTCAATGTTTAGTGGAGTATATCCTCTGCCCAACAGTTTTGTTAAATCAATTGGTTTTTCATTTTCGAAGTGTTCCGTCATTTTAAAGACATTTATCTAATCTTATGTTTAAATATTTGTTGGATTAGATAATAAACTTTGAAATACTTTCGATAATTGTCCTTAACTTTAATAATTTGAGGAAATAAATCAAATTTCAAAATAAACTTGGCACAGCACAGGTAGACAAGAATTTGAACAAGGGAAAAAAATAAACCCTTTAACTTTTTATTAAAATGAGTTACTAATGATTTTGTTGTTTGAGTACATAAATAAATGGCATTGAATTCAAAGAACATTTCATTAGAAAATTAGACAATAATTCCTTTGGAAATGAATTTCTAGTAATAGTTTTTAAATAATAGTTGTATTTCAAGTTTTTGTTATGGCAATAATCCAGGCATTTCTTTATTGGTCCGAATGAAATCAAATAATTAAATATAAATTAATATATATTTAGTGCTTAACTTATTATAAAATATTTTATTTTATGTTAGTTTTGATTTAAGAAAATTATTTCATTAATAAAAATTTAAATATAAATAATTTTGAGACTAAAATATTTAAAAAACAATTTAACGTTAGAGAACTCTTTTTTTCAAAATGTTCTAGACTCAAATATAACTTTTAAGTTCTGTGAGGCATAAAAATGCTCACAATGTTCACTATTTGTGAACCACCTGAGTTATTTAGTTTTCATTTAAATGTTTCCAAATCTTGGGTTTCGAACTATCGTCTCAATCCCTCTAAATTGGCATTGCTATTACATTACATTTACTAGGTTATTTTGCATAATTTGTTTCTAAGAACTACTATTTCTCATGAATTCTATAATAATTTCATCAAATGTTTAACAAACTTTATATGAGACAGAATTCAATACATAATTTCACTTTAATTTCAATTAATTTATATAAACATTTTTGTAAACTTATCTCAAAATATGAGGAAACATATGAATCGACAAAATATAATTTGATCTAGACACAACAAAACTTAAAAATGATACCTATATTCTCTTTGAATTTATCAATAAATTAGAAACTGAAATTCAATATATTTCTTCGATGATAAGTAATAATAATAATTTTATTTATTAATTATGTTTAGAAACCCATAAATAGTGCTCAACTCATAACTTAAAACTCATAACTCTTTGCTTTAATCAACAGAATATTCATTATAACTATTGATTGCAATTTTATTGTTATAACTTTGATATAAGAACATCAAAATTATGTTTTTCCACAGATTAATCGCAATTATTATCTTAAATTTGGGTAAGTCTTGTCAAGTGTTGGTAACTCTTATTCTAATTTATCACTAAAATCATAGCCATAGCTAACGCTTTCGTTATCTCGAATAAGAACTGGACAATAGTTGAGAAGAGTTCAGTATTCTTTCAAACTAAAAGTTTGTTTGTCTCTCCAAATGTTGAGGCAAATAAACTCGGATCAAAAAATGTTGGCGATTGTTATTTATGCATTCTTCCGTTAGAATGTATCGGTACTACTTGTTGCGACCCAA
The DNA here is from genome assembly GCA_034695785.1 of Galumna obvia. Lineage (NCBI taxonomy): Eukaryota > Metazoa > Arthropoda > Arachnida > Sarcoptiformes > Galumnidae > Galumna > Galumna obvia. Next base: position 2,919 of record JAQFZM010000462.1, read on the forward strand.
CTCCTATTTGTGGTCCAAATTGGCCAAAAATTTGGGAATGCAAGTGTTACTCAGCTCTAAAATCCAATCTAATCAACCAAAAGTAAAGATTATTAAAGAAATACAGTTATTATAATCTTCTAAAACTTGATTTATTCAATTAAGAATCATTTTATTAATTTTAAAAAGTAATCAAGATAACTTTAATTATAATTATTATTCACTAAAGATTAAGCTCTGATTGAGAAGAAGATAATGAAAAGAGTGAAAGTCTTTTGTAGAGAATTCAATATAAATATAACCACAAAAATAATACTTTCGTCGAAACTAAGTGTTAATTATCTAACATTTAATTTGTTTTCGTGAATTTCATCAGAAGTAATATTCAATAAAATAAACTAAAAATGAGTTTTTCTTTCTTTCATTTAAAATAATGTTTGAGTAATAAAAAGAGTATGAAATCTATTTAACATATTTTAATGAGAAAAGGATTCAGAAAACAATATCCATATATTGCCAGACATTCAATTCAATGTGTTTTTAATAATTTTAAACCAGATTTCACTTATAAGTGGGTGTTTTAAGTCAATGGCAGAGATGCTCAACAATTGACTTAACCCTATGTCACTTTACTAAATGTGATCATTACAAGTCTCATAACCTTGTAACAATTTGCAAATTAAATTAACTGCTCTAAATTCTATAAATTGTATCTTGTTTACTGTATATTAAAGTGTCCCTGTAATTAATTATTTAATTGATAAAAAGGTATTATTTCTATATTATTTTGATCTAGTTAAATTATCGACTCTTGATATGCACATCCCTTAATGAGAAACCAATAAACTTGAAATTTGAATAATGGATTTGTTTCTCATTTTTTACTGAAGACTTGTTTAGTGTTTAGTTATTTATTGTTCTGAATATTAGTCAAACATAGAATGCATGTTATCGTTGGGCACGAAATTAATCACTTCTTACAGTTCTATAGTTTTTATGAGTTTATAATCATTTCCTTTAAGAAGAAATCAATTCAAATGTATTCTCAATATTCAAATAAAAATGAAAGAATGAGTTCTCATAAATATATAATTGACTATAATTTTAATTTTAACTATAATTTTATTTTTGTGGACTAATAATCAAAAATAAGAAATCAAATTAAAATTAATTTTAAACTTTTTTCAGTTTCCCAGAGATTTATTGTAATTAATATTTGAAATCATTTTTCGTTAATAATCAATACGTCAATGATTTTGGAGACATGAATGCAGTCCTTTTTTCATATACTCTGTATTTTTCCATTTGATTGGTCTCTGAATTATTAAATTCTAATCTTTTCTTATTATGTGAATTCAGGTAAGAGTTAGACCCTTGGAACGGACCACACCTCACAAATACAACTGTAAGAGAGCGCCCATATCTAAGTCAAGGTTATGAATAACTGCCAAATAGTTATATCGTAACTATAAGCTAATGATGAGAAGCAAACTCTTTGCTAAGTGAGTAACGGATTATTGCACAGCCATAGACACAGAACACCGCAAAATCTGCAGGTGTCCAACAAAGTACTTTTTTTGTCTCACCTAAAGAATTGCTCTAAATTTTCATTCATTTTCAGTACTGAAAATGTTTTTCATCCAAAACTGAAATCTTAGAAAAACTTCAGCGAATAATTCGTTGTAATGAATGATAATTGACTCTAAACTCAATTAAAGGCGAAATCTTCAACAAAAGTCTAATTATTTGACAGAAGTTTTGATAGTTTTCTAAAGCAAAAGTTTTAAACTTTTTTTTGTGTGAAAGGAAGTCCCAATTCAGTGGTAAGACTACATTTCCACAACAAAAACTATCCCCGATTACAGTGTAATTCAGTTCAGATAATATGTAACACAAAATGTAATTTAATGTCACTTTCATTGGATTTTGAGAATTGTGTTCCGAAACCGGGAATAATAGACTTTCACTGATTTTTTTGAAGCGAATTATTGGTTGACTTCCAATCAATCAAAACATAAAAGAGAGTCACAACTCAAGCATTATGTCAGGTGTGTATTGAGGGCAAACACCACTGAAAACAGGACTTACAAAGAGCTGCAAAATCAGAATTCCTTGCAAGGACGGTCTGCTTTCTGAGAGAAATCTTGAATTCAGATATAGCCAAGGTTTTTATATCTGGGCGAATGTTTTGGACAAATGACGCCCAATAAAAATAACTCAACAGTCGTTAGCAACTGACTAATGCTTTTTTTTTGCTATTTTTGACGATAAAATCGGAGGCACTCAATACAACTACTCATGAATTCTATGAAATTCTTTAAAATCTTAAGAAAAATTGTCATTCGAATGGCATAACCTCCTAGATCAACTTATTGGTAATATTATTAATAGATCTTTGAAGCAATGGTTTAATTCTTATTTATTTTATACAATTCTCTTGTTATCGAAATCACGAAAAGAAAAGATAGAGAATAGAGAGCACTAGAAAATTGTGGAAACACCCAAAACATGCAACAGACGTATGCGTCCAATAATGAGAATAATAATGAAGTAAAATATTATATATCCTTCAGGAAAAAAGAGAACGTTTCTTCTCTCCACACATATAACAGGTCTCTCTCTCTCTCTCTCTCTCTCTCTCGTTCTCTCTCTCTCTCTCGTTCTCTCTTTTTCTCTCTTTCTGAGAGCATAACTGTTTTTATTCATTTTAAAGCCAACGCCAATCCGCGCACTAATTCATTGAAAAGAAATGAAGTAAAAAAATGGTGAACACAATAGCAAAATGCTGTTCACTTGAATGACTTGACTGGTATTAGTCTAGTTTTTCACCGATAAGTCGAGTCTTTCAAATAAAGAGAATATTGAAAATCAAAAGTAGTTTTTACTTGAGTCCGCGATCTCTGATCTCGAAATCTGTTTTGACTTCATTTACATTCAATTTTCAATGACTTTATTCACATTTGGTGTTCGTTTTCAACATCGATAGCAACTAATACTCTGTTGTCGTTAAGTAATAAATCTCTGCTTTTCTAATAAAATAATAAAACTCTTTTCTTTATTTTCCTTTTGTTTTAGTTTTTAATAACTTTTAATGCTTTTTACGAAAGTTATTGAAACAGTTTTTCCATAACTTTCCCCAATAGTTCTCTGGATTTGAGCAGAAAATTGTATTAAATACTAAACCTTTAGTTAATTTTCTTCGATTTAGAAATATTTTATCTCAACTAAAATCCACTTTTCTTTGAGACTTTCTTTTCACTTCACGTCTGAGTGAGGGATGAGTTAGAGATTAAAAACTCTTTTAAAATACTTTCTTCTAATATGTGTTTCATTTATTGCGAAACTTCTTTAAAACTTCTTTTATAACTCTTTATTAAATCAGAATTCTGTCTGACTCTGTATTCCTGTCCCGTATATGACTTCAAAGGGGACGTGCCTTCAATTCTATGAGTGAGTGCCATATAATAACTTTCAATAATCAGGAATAGTTTCTCTTTACTCAATGTCTGTCCTGTTTTTATAACATTTATTCATAATTCACTTTTCCATTGACTAACTTTCGATCACTTGATTGAAGTGTTAACTAAATTTGTGTTGTCTTTAATGTATTAGAATAAGAGTTAACTAATTTCTCGTTAGAGTCGAATAAGTTTTTAATTTGTGAAACCATTTCATTGAATTCAGTTCTGATTTCTACGATTCAATTATTGAACTGTCGGTCGATTTAATAGTAATTCTCGTATTTAACAATAATAATTGGTTTCCGTTTCTTTAGTCTTTGGGAACTGGTATTCCAACGCACTGTCACTTCAGTCATATACTCATCGACTCCTCTTCGCTAAGAAAGTCGTCAACGCTTTTTAAAGCCTAAAAAAATAATTATTTTGTTTTATTTGTTTCATTCATTGTCTTTATTTGAGTTAATAATATTTTGATGTCAATGTGTTTTCCCATTTGAAACGACTCATCATTTTTGGTGAATAACTCTTTTCTTATGTCTGAAAGTTGTGCTCAAAAGTCAAACATTTGTTGAAAAACTTAAATTAATTCCTAAAATAAGTTCTTTTCGACAAAAATCGAAGTCTAATCAAAAAGTTGGACAAATCGCTCATAAAATGCCTTTAATTCAACGAAATTTATTTCCACGACGTCCGCCCTCTAAGAAATGTAACGGACCTTCAGTTCTTCAATTGGCTCAACAGACAACTGATAACATCAAAATAGATAACAGCAAACGATCCAAAGTATCGAAAAAATTGATTCAAAAGAGTGATTCGTCTGTGATTTTAAACCAGGAATTAAATATCGACGACATTCCCATTACTAATAAGACCGACACTATTGTCAAATACCTGGATAACAGTGATTTACCTAATTCTGATACCAGGTAAGCAATCATTCTAATCTAGTACAAGTAAACTCTACCTTGTTCTTTTTTCCCTGTATGTAAATAAGTTATCAAATATTACCTTGTGAAAATATTCAAGTGTGTGAAAATATGCAAATGAATACCAAGAATCCAATTAAAAGTCTTTTTTGGTGAGTTTTCAATAGTTTTCACAATTATTGTCTAACACTTACTAATTGAGATAAAATATTAAGTTAACAAGTTTAGTTAATTTCACTTTCAATCGGGTTATTTAAATCATTAATTATTAAAACTTTTGTTATAAAATATATATAATTATATCTTTAATATTATGCGAATTCTTAACAATATTTTTGATAAACTTTTTGATCGATTCATAAAAGCCTTTAATGTATTTTAATCGCGATTTGAACTGAATTTCTATTCATTTCTATTCATTTTTTCTCCATTTAAGAGATCATAGGATTAATTAAAGGAAAAAAGAGACCCACAAACAGAAACACTCATTCAGTCGCTATTATTAATAATGAAAACAATTATTAATTGAAGTTATGTTTTGTAAATAAAAAATTAAATTAAAATTAATGACATTCTCTCCAAAGATTGGGGACATTTGATAACTGTCTTCAAAAAATTCTAGAAATTATACTAAAAACTAAATTCTGTATAAACACAAAGATGTCTAAAATAATTGTATGCCTAAAGGCTTCAATTGGGTAAAAACCCTTTAGGGGGTGACCAAGATATCTGATTTGATCTTGCATAATAAGAAGATGATGCTTAAGTTGATAGTTACGTTTCATAGATGAGTTTGATTTGATTGAGAAATAATGAAAAATTGAAAATAACAAACTTAATGAAGTAACCTATTTAGATTTAGATTAAATAACAAGTCCTATTTGTCCATGCAACAATTAGTGTTCGACTATATCCTTGGTTGTCTTTTAAAAATTGTAAACTAAATATTTTTTCATTAAAGAAATATTTGAAACACAAACACAAAGAGAACTTTTGGGAGTATTTTCTTTTAAAACACATGGATTACTCATTTACATAATTGGGCGAAAAATAATCTTTGAAAGTTTAAAATTTAAACCTTACAGGAATTGAATGAAAAAATAATATCGTAATCAGAATTGACATCATTTTCTTGAAATATATTTTTTGATTCGCTGTTATAATAATCTTATTTTAAAAATCATTGATTGGATTCAAGGCTTTAATTTAATATTAACGCTAAAAACTTGTATAACAAATCTTTTCTGACGGACTGTCTATAAGAGGGAAAAAATCCCTCAAAAAATTTAAATGACTACAAGTTTTGCCTTAAGATTAAAAACGAGAGTTTTTAACGATTTTATTGAATTTTAAATACATTTAGAAAATTATTTCCAATTGTCGGCCATTAGTTCACAACTGTTTTGTAAAACAATAAATTCTCATTTATTTTCATTTCAATAATGAAATTTTCACACAAAATGTTTAACATTAATATTATTTTATTACTTATAACTGATTTACCAAAACTCTAATCGATTTCAAAATGAATATTAACTCAAACAAAATTAATCTAGCTAAACCAATGATCAGTCAAAGCACAGGACAAGTTTTTTCTGCTCCTAATTTATGGCGCCCATTGAAATTCAATTGAAATTCTTGCTGGTTAATTAAATAAACCTTTTCACTGAAAACCAACATTGGTTTACGAAATAGGGTTTGACTGTAATATTAAATTCAGTTCAGGGATGAAAATATAAGTATAAAACATAATTATAACTCAACTTCTAATACACATTTGATTTCTAATAAAAATAAGATCTGATTCTAACTTAAACTGCTTTTAATCAGTTAAGCATTAATTGATTGAGAGGTCATTTAAATTCATAAAAATTATTATTAAAAATAATTAAAATTCTTGTTTGCATTAATTCAAGAATTTCTTCAATCAATTGATATAAAAACAAGAATTCCTTCTCTCAAATGGATATCATTTAACTCTCATTAATGACAATATTCTTAATGTCTTTTTCTGAGTCACAAATCGATAGCTATTTAGAAATGTTTGCATAATTTTCAACACAAATGACTATAAATGTGTGCAAAACGAGGAAAAGTCCAAACATTTCAAAATTAGAGGCAATAATAATAGTAAAACACTAAAACAATTACCAATCAGTTTAATGACTATTAACTTAAAAAACAATTTAAATTTTTCATATTTGTTTCACTCCTTTCACTAATTTCTTAATAGTTTTGATGACAATAAATAATTGACACAAATAGGGATAATAATTGTTCATGATAATTTAATAGAGGAAATTTTCAACTAAATTTACTAATTACTCATTTTTTTAAAATATGTTTCCAATAATTAGCAAAACTTACATCAAAAATACTAAAAGTCTATCATTTTTTAGATAAAATTCAATAATGTTTGCATCAGATAAACATTTTTAGAACACTTTTTGCAATTAATTAGCAAAAGATAAAAGACATTGATTTCCGAATTTAGAATTGAAACTAAAATGAACTAAACTAAAAGTTAACTAAACTAGTTATCTGTTTATTTGTATTGGAGCGCACGAACCGCTTTCCAGTGGCAACAAAAACAACACAAATGAGTCAAATATAGAAACTTTTAGTGGAATTCTTGAATCCAAATCCAAATTAGTTATCATATCATATAAACAACTTTTATTTAAAGACACAAAATCTAGGAAATGATTCAGGGATTACTTATAAAGGGGTCGCCATGATTTCCACCATAATTTTGAATCAGCACTTATTGGTGTCTTTAAATTTTAGTCACATTTATTCTCAATATTAATATCAGACCGAAAGTAAAAGCATTAAAATGTATTTTGATAACCATTTTCTCGTTTTTAGAATATAATTATTATTTTTGAAGTGAAGTTATAAACGATTTGTTTAATATAATGTTTTCCTATAGGAATGTCCTAATATTTGCTCATTTTAATTCATTCTGAGCTCTGTTTTTAGCTAAACTAATAATTGGGCTAAAAATGTTGGTAAATGCTTTCCGGTCCTGAATTTTAAAAAGATAACTAAAAGGACATTAAAAGTACCGAGGCAAAATGGCAAATCTTTACGATCAACTGAGTATTAACTGATGTTTAAATGATCCGACAATTTCGGGTTAAATAATTCATATAAACTTTATATTAATTTATTTAACACATTTCAACTTCAATTCACTCTCATTTTATATAAATGATGATCTAGTAATAAAATCTAAAATTATCTAAAAAAATCTATTTTTCAAACCCTTCAAAGGCTATCATTTTCAAAGAAACCTCTTATTTGTGATTTGAAATCAGCAAATGATCGAAAGGTCAACATTTCAATAGAAATAGAGTTTTGACTAATAGAGCTGTAGAGCTGTCCCTTTAAATTTGAATAGTGTTTTGGTGGTGCGACCCCTTCCCACTATCGGTTGCTTACGTACTTTAGCGAGAATAAGGTTTATTGGCACCGATGGCCAGTCAGCACAAGTCATTGCTGTTCAAAAAGCACCTGTTTTTTAGTTTAACGGCTAAACTCAAGTCAAGTTTTTCCACTCTTTTTCTAAGCGTTCACTACTAACCCAATTGCGGACGTCTTGAGTCTTGAGTTGACTGACGTAACAGTTTGTGTGTTAGAGCTCTTGTTTGAAGGCAATGCCTCACTAGAGAGAGATCAACAACAGTTGTTTCGTTGAGAATTCATTCCAAACCTCTGTTTAAGTTATTAACACTTATATTAACTCAAATGGTATGATATCATTGCAGTTGTGCGCCCTCACAGTCGTCCACTTCGTCTTCTAGTGCTTCCGAAATGATAAGTAGAAGAAGAATTTTGTCCCGGAGTAGGGATGCGCTAAATTGCCAGGATGAATATAATCCATATGAAGAAGAAGAGGACATTTGGTTCAATAAAGACAAACTCTATAAGGTTTGTGACTTTATTTCATCAAATATTTATTCACTAAAAGTGCAGTTAAAGTGTTATTTTTTTGCTCAAAACTATTGACTTAATGTGCAATTCGTGTGATTTTTCTCCAAAAGTCGACACAAAGTCTTTCGGCTTATTTTTCTTTTTATTTTTTTAAAAATCCAATCAATTTTTTTAATATATTATCGATGAAACGGTTAATATTTCTAGAGTTCACTTAAAGAAAATTTATTATTTTTAAATAATTTGTTTTTATTGTGAGTTAAATGTGTCGATAAGTATTCAATCATAAAATGTGAGCACAAATTGCGGCCAAAAACTCGATCACAAATTAAGTATAAATATTCTAAAATTGCAAATATTATCAAAATAATTACAACAAAGTTTTTAAATTAGAAATCCTTTAATTTATGGCTTCAATAAAAACATTTCATAGACACCGATACTCTTAATTAGTGATCTTGGTGAAATATGTGCGATCGATTTTGCAATATTTATAATCACTCGCACTTTAAGAAAAATAAAATATGCTCTATAAAAGTATGTATGGTGTTTTTACAAGCCATTAATCACTACCTAAGGTTAAAGTCAATGGGGAATATCCTTAAGTTTCGACAAATAACTGTAAAAAAGTATTCGAAAAAGTGATAAAAATTATCCCTTTTTTAGTTAGAAATGTTTCGATGGGTAAAACATAAAATGTTAGTCCAACATAACAATTATGCAGTGCTGTAGTAATACTGTAGTAATTGTTGACCCAAATAGGGTTAAGTTAAAAAGTCATACGAAAAATGTTTTGTGAATAAAAAAGCGTTTTATTTGTTTGCATTCATTTCTTGACTAAAGAGGTAATGGAATAGAGATTGTAATGAAAACTAATTCGATAAATGAATGATAAATTAATTCATTATTTATGCAAAAACTCCTTTGAAAAGTGGCCAACAATGGACCAGAATCTATACCATAATCACATTTTCATTTTAATATTCAGATGTAATCTTTATTTCTTCAATAGAATAATGTAGTTATTTCTTCAATCGTTTCTTCAATAGACATAATAACAAAAGAGAAAACAAATTGAAAATTTTATTCATTTCTTTAATCGACAATAAATTTCCAGTAAATCATTCAATAAATAACAAATCAATTCTTATAATTTATTTAATTCTATAATAGAAATAATAGAAATTAAATCGATTTTTGCTGCCAACAAATGTTCCCACAATAAAATCAATTGAGATTTTTATTGTTATTTCATCTATTTATAAGACCGGAATAGTTCATAACATCAAGTCTTGAAACGGAATAAATATTATTCTGTTTATAAGACTTAAAAACAGTGGGTTTTTAGAACATAATAATAATGAAATATTTTTGCACTTTTTTTATTAGCGAACGAATTCTTAAATGTTTTTATAATTTTACGCTTCTGTTTAGACAATACATTTCGGGAGCACACCATTAGTTATGGCAAATGTCTTGTTTTGTAGGGCTTCTCAACTAATCTTTTGTATTCGTAAAACTAAATTTTTTTCTCCTTTTGTCAAAAGAACTGATAGATTAATGAATGTTTGGAACAAATTTATAAAAAACTGTCAAAATATGAATTATATTTTTTCCATTTCTTATGAATTATTTAAAAATCATTTAAAACTCGAAATATTTTCGATTTGTTTTCTTTAAAATTATTATTCATTTTCATAATCAAAAATACAGATTTTCTCTAATTTTGAAATTATAAAAGCAATCAACAAGCAAAATATCTAAGCCTTTGAGCCCTATCTTATCTATAATTAATTTAGTTTTTTACTTAAATTAACTCAAATTATTGTAATTATACATTAGTTTTAGTTCAACACATATTTTTAGTCAAAACAAAAAATATTCAAAGTTGAGACCCAAATTCTCATTGAGTTTAATATAATTCTCGATATAAAGTATTGAATGAATCAATTTTTGTTAAATTATTCCTCAAAAAAAATATAATTATTTTGAACTTTCCTTTGAAAGTCTTTCTCTAAATTCGTCGCAGAAAATCATTTCACTTCTCTTTGAAATTTTATTTAATTATAAGTAATTTCTATTCATTCGTTTTCATTCATATAATCTCTTCATTTCTTACGGAAGTCATAGTCATCCCATTTGTTAAGAAATTAATTAATTAATGAGTGGATTAAAGTTTGTTATTTTGCCATTTCTTAAGCAATCAAATGAACTTTTGATTAAAGCCTCACAACTTCTTTCGTGATAATCTCTGTTTAAGCTTTACATGAAATTATACTCTTGCTCTTTTTTCAATTGAATTCATTGGTTGCATAAACGCAATTAAGAAAGAGAACTACCATTTGGTGTAAATACCGCTTTTTGGTTGATAAGCATCACCAAATTGTCTCGGATCAAATTAATCGCTATTTTGCATGAAAGCTATGAAAATGTTTAAAATAATCACATTTTAAGAAATAAATCTACTCAATGTGAAAACTCTCCTTGGTAATTACTCACGATGATTGTCCTAAGATATCATGCAAGTTTTCAACTTCCACATTTTAATAAGACTATAAATCACCTGAGAATGTATTTTAATGTTACGACTCAATAATTTTTATGTTTTTTAGTTTTTGAAAAAACATAACAAAAAGAACTTTTAAAATACAAAAGTCCTGACACTTAACCTTTTTTAGGACAGACAGGTATCGACTAATAAATAATTCAGTAATAAATAATTATAATAATCCTGTATTAAAGCCTAGTCTGAGACGACACGATTCACTCGAAGACATTTTATTTTAAATGTTAAGCCAAAAGTGTTGTATGAATACATGAGATATAGAAATGGGTCACAAAATTATTAATATATAAGAAGAAGAAGAGGAGCACACATTTCACACGTATTTTCGTTCAAATAAATTGCATTTTAAACATTTCAAACGATAATATCCTAAAAATATAAACATTTTCTTAAAATTTATTTATAATCAATTATTATATATTAAATAAATTTCAAGAAATACTCAGTGAATTACCAGATTTCAAGTGATTTCAAGTATTAAAAATTCATATTCCGGGTCTTATTAATGTTAAAATATACGAAAAAACTCATAAATGTTATTTGACCCGGAGTTGTAATAAAGATTTTATTTTTAAATGAGTGGACACATATTTTCTCACAAATGAATGTTTTAATCGAAAGTTACATAAAATGATAAGAACTTAAAGAAAAGGTTATGTCTTGTCTTATTTCTTATGTCTTTAATCACTTTCTTATCCATTAAAGCAAATGTTTGTCAAAAATGGGACACAAACTAAAACGAATGAATAATTTATAGTCTATTGCGTGAAAAATGCTTATATAAGAGGTAAGGGGTGTTCAGAGGTATTTACAGAATGTATATAATATTTAAATGAAAAGTAATCATAAAATCAAATATATTTTATAATACTATTATACTTTCAGTGGTCGTAATAACAGTTATTTTTACTATTCTTTTATGAAAAATATTGTTATTCAGAGATCAGTCATTCGTATCATTAAAACAAATGCCTAAACACTAATCACAATACAAATGAAAAGACTTTTGAAAAGAGTTTTGAATTTTAAAATTTTATAATTCAGGGCTTTTGGAGACCTGATGTCAAAATATCACTCAAAATGATAGCCAATCCCTTAAATACTATATTTCATCATTGATTGAGAGGAGAATATAAAGCAAATAAATACAACTTTTCTTTAGTGGGAAAAAGTTATTCGAAACCAAAACAATAAGAATTATTATTCACATCGAAAGTGAATTAACATTTTTCAAAAGGCATTGGAAGGACAGCTATACTAAACATAAACGCGTAACTTAAGGGTGGAGCTCTTTTAAGACGCCTTCGGCGAAGAAACTTTTGCAAGGGAATAACTGTTCCAATGAATTTTTTTCTCCAAATTCATTTCAAATACTTTTATAATTGAAAGCCTTTTTTAAACTATACCTCAAAAGCTATTTTAAAAAAATATATTTTTAAAAATTTCTAAATCTTTTCGTTCTTTTTTATGTCGAAATCATTTTCGGATTTAAACGATTTTCAAGTTTTTAATAAAAAAAAACTCTTTAAAAATCAATATTTCGTTACATTTGGTTCATTATGTAATGCATTCATCCCTTTCTAATGGCTTTTGTATGTAAAAGCGTTTATGTTTTTTTACCGCTCAGTTAGCGATCGATATGTAAATCCTAATAGAGATCAGCCGTTAATTGTTTTACTGTTAATGATTTAGATTTGAGTTTATTGAACACTTCAGCACATGATTTAAAGGTCGCCCAAAACAAAATAAAATACCACCGAAACAACACCTCAACAAAACATAAGCGCATTTGAATTTATGATTTTTTGGTGCATTTCCACACCTCTTTAGCATTAGTGTTTAATGTTTAATCTTGGCCAAATATTTCTACATAATTGAGGTCGATATGACTACCAGTGTTAGCACAGAGACAAAAGTCTGGTCTCAAAATGCTTTAACACTTAAATAACGCCTAATTTTTAATTCTTTAAGGCGTCGAAAGAATTTGAAACTCACAAAACAATTCATTCATCACAAGTATAGATCGAAATATTTACCTTGCGCATATTCTAGCATTATAATCGGATAACCAAGTTCTCAAATAATTACTTGTTTTTTGTGTCATAAAAGTTATTAAATTAAAAAAAAGTATTTAATAATTATTTGCTTAAAATTTTATAATCTTTTAGTTTTATTAAAACAGAAATTATTAATTTCACATAAAAGTTAAACTATTAGCTTCGGGTCAGTTGTATATCTATTCAGTAATTTTTGTGTCATTTTTTCCTGAAAATAATTTCACTTTTGATAATAAATTAATTTTTAAACCAAATTTTAGCCCTTTTTTGTCGATATTAACGTAAAGTAAAAGCGCTACGAATTAATGTCAGATTTATTTGATATTTAAGTTTAAAATAATTTTTAAGTAAATAATAATTTGAAACACTCTTTACGCCATTTATCGAAGAAAGGGTTCACTAAAGAAACAGAAGTTAAATAATCTGTCAATAATTCTAAATACGGTTTTGTTATCTGAATTGTAAATAAGAAAATCTTAAAATTGAGTTCATTCTCGAAAAGAGGTTTTAATTCCTGATTATATCAGCGATTAATTAACTATTTCTCCGAAAACATATTTAAGAAATACATTTTGATTAATAAATTGAGTAATTTTCTCAAAAATAAAAAAAAACATTCAAATGATATTATAAATTAGAACAATCAATAAATTGCAAAATTCATTGATTAATCAATTTTTTGGCTAAACATGTGGTCTCATTCAGGTTTGATTGGGGCAAGGTGATATAATAATAAGGCAATCTAAAGGAATGTAATAAATGTAATATCAATTAAGAATTGTTTATTCAAATCCGTGTCTTATCTCATAAATTATTTGTTTACTATTATTTTGATACTAATTTTCAAATTAATTTTCTATTTATAAATTTAAAACTATTACAATGTATGGAAGAGCCATCGGCACAGCATATCGTCAGCACTTATTTACTTATTTTGACTTAATTTTTACTTATTTTTTTAGCCTATTTTTTCTGATATATCCTAAGATATGTCCAAAATTTAAAGACGAGGTCTACTTTATCACTTCCTTGATCACTTCCTTCGAATTTCGAATTGGAGACATTGCCCAGAGACAAGTACCTTGCTCATATCCAAAACTAGATATGTGGGTAAATATAGGATTAGATACTGTACTGAGAATGTATACGATATTGATATTAGTGTTAGTGTTCACGTAAGTAAGCATTCATTTATTATAATAGTTTTCATTATTAGCCTCAAGGGTTAAGCTATGAATGAGTTGAAGTCAATTTATTATGTCTGGGCTCATCTCCAATGAAATACTGTACTAAAATAAACTGGTTCCTTTTAATGAGATACCACTTAAAACCATAATATTATAATAACTCACAAATGGGTTATATTTCAAGAAATTTGCGTTTCATTCAATTGTATTCGAGAGGATGTCCTCGACTTTTAGTTTCTATAATTAACCCTTTAATTAGTGGACATTCGGACAGATCTCACATGACTTCCATTATAAATAAATGGAAATATTGTGGAAAACTTTTCACTCTTAAAATAACTGACGAAAGGGTCTAAACATACAATTGTGTGAAATAATTGAACTGAAGTTCAGTTGTGTGTAAACTTGTTTTTACTGAAAAATGTTTGTCTCGAGTAATATAAGTAAGTTTATATCAAATCAATAACTAATAATTCGACCTAGATAATAGTTATATGCTCCTCATTATTTTCTCATTCATAATTATTTTTTCTCTCATTTCAAATAACATTTATTTTTCCTTATCTACCATTACTTTACTTTGATTATAATAATTATGCTTGACAACTGTCCGATTAAGCATTGCAGGTGGGACCACCATGCTGAGACTTTGATTTCCAATATAAATATTTCCAATTAATTGAATTTTCGATGAAATTCTAGAAATTGTATTTCTTATGGTTTATATTTGTTTGGGTTATATACGACCCAATTGTTTGCATCCAGAAGTGCACAAACCCTGTGTTTGTGTCGAGAGTGAGATCTCATGTCACGGAACAGAGAAAATGAATCTCAAAGAGATTATGAAAGAATTCAATGACAAACTACAGGACAATGAAAGACATTTCAAGAGCTTTCTTTTGGATAACTCGAGTGTTACTGAAATCGAAGAGAACACGTTTTTCAACATTACGTTCGATTACATCGGCTTCTTCTGGAACAGACAACTGACACACATTCATAGACATGCATTTGGACCCACAACTGAAGTGACCAAAAGAGTGAACATTGAGTACACACCCATTGAAAATCAGGAATTGTTTCACGCTTTGAACACATTTAAACACATCGAAGTAATTCTATGCCAACACCTGAACATTACGGAAATACCATCTCATGCTTTCAAAGAGGATGTCGAGGCTCAACAATCGATACACTTTTTAGGTTTTCCAGCGGTGGGCGTAAGAAAAATCGGAGAATACGCTTTCTATGAATTGAATAACCTAGAAGAATTAGACTTAGACCACAATAGTATTGGATTTATACCAAAAAACGCCTTCACATTCAGCCAACCATCAAATAAATCACTTTTAATCAATTTGTCGGGAATGGAATATCTTAACAGCACTGGTTTTGAAGACGAGTCTCTCTCAGATATTAAAAGACCCACTCTTTTGAATTTACAATTGAATGAAAAGATAACATATTTGGATGAAAAAATATTTCGACCATTTTTTGACGCAAACCCTCAAAACACAATCAAAGTGACGGATCAATTTGGAAAACATGGAATAGACTGTAAGATATGCCACAATTATTGGTTATATTCAGAGCGCCAATACCTCAATAGGACTGACATAAGTAAATGTGCCGACGGTTTGAGTTTCACAGACGATAACAATTTCGCGAACTGTAAGCGAAAGTAAGGCCTGAAAAAGGGTTTTCATTAAATGTTTGTTAAAAACTTTTTGGGGTTTATTTGCTTTGAATTGTATTTAACTTTTGTCTCGAATTACAAAACCAATGATAAACTGAATGCAATTAATTTTGATTGAATTAAATAAGAAAATAAAGTTTTAACTTAAGAAATAGCTTTACATTCAATTATAATTGCATTGAAAATTGGGATTGGCATTAAAATTAACAAGGTGTTCCCATATAAATTCTATTGATTATTATAAGTTTATGGAATATATGGGAAATAAGTATTTCATTTTCAAAGAAAATTACTTCTGGTTTAAAAAAGAGATTAATTCTTCAATTGTCTTAACTTAGGTTTCAATCATTTATTTTGGTTTTGAATTACAAAAATAATTATAAAATACATAATAATAATAAAATTCAAATCAAACAAACATTTATTTAAACTGAAATATGAGACAAAGGGTGCGATTCGTTTCTCTCAATTCAACAATTATTCAAACCATAAAAGACAGTCATTAGTAGAAGTCCTGAAAAACAGATTCACTTTTATTTAAATACAAAATAATACAAAATAACAATTTGTTAAAATATGTGTCATTTTTGCCAACAGAGAGAAGAATGAAATGAAATAATAATATTCTATTACTTTTCAAAACTCATTGGTTTTCTTCCGCACTTTTTTTTCATTCTTATAAGAAATCCTACATTTTATTAATGATTTTTTTGTCTCTAAACTGAAGTGCGAAACAATTTTGTTATAAAAGCTGTGAAAAAAAAGTTATGATTATATGACTGATAATATCTAATCATTTGATTTTAATCAATGTTCTCGAACACAATATCTAGAATATAATGAGACATTTTATTCATTTTTTATGGCAATTATTTTTTTTATTTCTCACCGAAACAATAAAAAAAATGATTGACAGGAATTCCCATCAATAGTTTTCCTCTAAAAAAATGAGTTATCAGTAATTTATGAAGTGTTCGATTAATAACTTATAAAATAAATTCCTTGTATGAGTTCATTAAAATCTAATCGAGTAATGTTTTTGGGTTTTAAACTTGAAAATCGTGAGAACATAACGTTGTGCTCCTCTTTATTGTGAACTGAAATTTAAAACAAAAAAATCCAATTATTATTATTAAATGTTATTAACGATGTGTTAAATATGAAAAAGAGTAATATTTTGGGCACAGAAACTGTATTTAATACATTTTAGTAGTTTTTAATTCTGTTTTAACGCTTTTTAAATCAATTTAATTAACTGAACAAAAGTTATCAGAGAAAAACATTTTGATTAAAATTCCTATTATTTGCTCCCAAAAGACGTAAATATTATGCAAATAATTTTGTTTTAATTTCATAATTAGTAAACAAATTGAATAATATATTCATTTAATGCATAATTTAAGTCAAAATATATGACTTCATAATAACTTACATAATATGTGAAAAAAAGTGTATATAAAACACAATTGTTTGGAATACAGGAAACAATGAAATAAAAACAACTCATGTCTCGAGTGTTTCACAATTTCTTCGTTTCTCAAAACAATTATGTTTTGGTTAAACAAAATTTTAACCCAGAAATAAGTTTATCTAATTGTCGAGAAATTACAATTTATTTGTTCTTTGCAAAGAGTTGACAAATTCTCAATCAAAATGACCACCAAGGTTGTCCAAGCCCTAAAACAAAAAGTGTTCAGGTGCAAAATGATAGCGCACAGTTCGTGATAAATGACTTATTCTGTGCCAATAACAATAGTGTGATCTTGAAAGTGGTTCATTTCTAAAACTGGTTGCACACCTGTCTTATAAGACCACCTTGGCGATCACTTCCTTATTGGAAACAATAAAAAACAAGATTCAAATCTAATTTAGTTTCGTCTAAAAAATATTTCTCAATGTTTTGTTTCTACAAAAAGTGTTGATTCAAAGTCACAAAACTTGATCTCTAATTCTAATAAAGAAATTATTTTACAAAACAATTAAAGAATTGTATTTCGAAAATATGTGTTTCGATAAATAGAGTGGACTCGTGTTCCTAATATCAGTGAACATTTGTATAAATCAATTAATTGAAAAAAACATGAAATTTATATTTAATTTAAGACTTAATTCATGCGATAAAAAATACTTTGAATTTGTCTTTGAATATAATTAGTAATTAATTAATTCAAGTTTTCTAATGGCTAATAAATATGCTCAGGATAATACCATACAACTAAAAGTAATCAATTTCTGGTTATATCTAAATGTGAATAAAAAAAAATTAAAAATATCATATGATATGTGGCACAAGGCTTTGGATAATTTCAAGGGACTATCCATTAGTAAGTTTGAAAGTATATTGAAATTATTTTCATATTTTAATTAATAAAACGATTGGATAGTAAAATGACCTTAACTTTTGCCACTTATTATTTTTTGTTGGAATTTAATTGATTTTTTTCTAATTAATTTCGCTTTCAATCAACGTTTAAAATATTCCAAAAATTCAGTTTTCATTCGAATGTGAGTATAAGTATTATATAAGGAAAGTCCAGTCATATGATGTCCGCCCCCACCCAACACAAAACAACACAACATAACAGAACTCAATAATAATTTTTTAAAGTCATTTATATGAGTCACGACATTCTATTTTAGAAAATTTTTATTACTACATCCTATATAGTACTTAAAAAATCATATCTAGCACACTTAGAAAGTCAAATGTCGTCTGTTCTCTTTTTTAACAAGGAAAAAAATTTTTGAAAAATATATTTTGATATAATTTTCATAAATCTTAAGGACATTTTAAAAATTAGTTCAATTAAGAGTATTTCTTCACTTTTCCGCTTATCATAGAAATAGTCGAACAGTTTAACCTGAATATTTTCTCTAATCTGACAACTAATCTTGCTAGATAGCTAGATGTACTTTTTTATTGCATTTTATGGATTTTATATTTTTTTAAAAGAGAATTAGATTTTAGAAAAGTTTTACTTAATTCCAATCGATTTTGTTGTCATTCAATATCAAAGACTAAAACATTTTTGGGTTAATTATTTGACAATTAATTTACGGATCAATAGTTTTATCCTTAAAATAACTGCACTTTTCGTTTATTTTCATTATTTTTATACACATTTTTATCTCTAAATCTTTAAATCAAATTTAATTATATTTGACAACAGAATCACATTCAAGAAGTTCTGCTCAAATGGGATCAAATCGATGACGAAATTTGGGCCAAAATTATTTGTATGGAACGTAACCGTCGAGTGGCCAAAGCCTACGCCAGAGCACCCATTCTTACAATTAATGGATGCGATAATGGCTTCGATGGCTATCGTATTGGTCTCAACGGTTTCGATAATCCTATGAGAGATCCTAAAACTGAAGAAATCAAACGTACCATTGGTTTAGGAGTTAAAGTTAAAATGGACCAAGATGGAAATGTACTGATCAAGAGGTGTAGTAAAACTAATGTCTACGTCAAGGGCTGGTCCAGTGATAACGACACACAAAACAGTGTCTCGAATGACGTAATCAAAGCAAATGGTTTACTAGAAATGCAAAAATCGGTTAAATTGTTTGATATGAAAAAATTCCAGCAAAACGTTTATCGCGAACTTAAAAACGCTTATCCCGACAGAAGAAAACTCGAGGATCAGTGCATTAGTATAATTGCATTTGTAAAGGATGCCTCAGATGTTCTCGATGTGCCCGTTTGGGTTATGATTATCAACATTGTAGCAATGGATATGCTCAAGTCGAAACTTCCGCCAAGTATGAGATCATCTTTGCCTTGCTCAATTTATCATAATTATTCATTGAGGCGATGATAGTTTTCTTCACTTTTCTTGATTTTTTTTCTGAGGAATTGTTCGAAATTTAATTCAAATTTCATTTAAATATTATTAAATCATTGTCTCATCGAATCATTAATCAAATCAATTGAGACTTTGATTACAAGTGTTTGACAGTCAATGAATTTTTCCTGAATAGAAAATTAACTGAAATTTCTTTTATTTTTGTTCGGAAACATTTAGTTTTTATTACTTTTTATTGTTTCCTTAAAATCATGAATTGATGCCAAATATTAATCGAAATTTTATTTCTTTTGTTTTTATTACTTCGGGAAATGAAAACCAATGTCTCAATCATCTGAACGTATTTTCGTCTAAACATTAGTTCAGATCATTTAAAAGTTTCTAAAATTTCCTTTCATTTCAATACAAACACCAAATGATATCACAAAATATTTAAAAAAATGTTATATCATTAAAGACTTATCTAAACTTATGGAAGAATTTTTTTTCTCAGACATAAGTAGACATTTAATAAGTGAACAGTTATTCTCAAATGATTTGTAAAACAACTAAACTTTAGTAACGATTTAATAATGTCTTAATATTTTAAGAATCACTTCCTCATAGGTTTTCACTTATTATTCAATTTGTTGTTCAATAGTTTTCAGATAACTATTAATTTTAAAAAAACTTATTCTGAAAATTTGAAAAAATAATTAATTCTTTATATAATTTTCTCTTTATTTGACAAAACAGTCGACAACAAACGACCCAATAATATGTATCAAATGTTTGAACGGTCCAAGAGTTTTCCCGAAGAAGACCCATATTCTATGCCTTCCAACTCAAGCGGTGGAAAACCTGAAAGAAAGATTTCAGATAAGTCTCGACCCCCACGACTGCCTCCGAGGGATGTCCTCAACAAAAAGCCTCCTATAAATCTGCCGAAACCAGACTATGAGGTCGACACCGAGAATGAACACTCAGATGAACAGCAAAAGACAAAAAGTGATATCAATAGGAAATTCGGTAATCATTTCACTCAAAAACCGCATAAATTTTTTATTACTCTTTTAGTGGAAATAATTTAAGAGAAATCACTTTAATCTTAAGACTAAAAACCAGAGAAAAACAAAAACAAAACCAAAAAACAATCGAATCATTCATTGAAATCGAGTAAAAATAAAACCAATTTCTCAAAATAAAGTCGTCAACAGTTAATCATCAGTTTATTTGACCAAATGATGAGTTGACGGCACAATAGTTGACACAAATTTCACACTTGAATTCAGACTAACAGTAAATTTGGTCAAAAATCTTCCCATTTATTCGATTTTTCTTAGAGTTTTTCAATTGATTTTATTTTTTTAAAATAAATTTTACTTATTTTTATTTTTCTTAAAACAGAAGACCCCTATTATTGTGGTTTTAGTGCTCGAGTACCCAATTTTGTCAAACGATTGACTGGAAGTGCATCACAAACCACTTCAAGTAAAGGAGAGCCACCAATAATGAAAAAAGCGAGCAGTAAAGGCTTTTTATCTAAGAGTGGCCGAAATGGTGGCCACTATGAGCTGACACATTCAGAGTCCGATAGTTTTCTCTCAAAAATGAATGGAACTAATAGTATAAGCAGTGGTTATGTCAGTGGAAGTAATACTACAAATAGCATTCGAAGCGATAATAATGACATTTATGGTATTCATCGTAAATATTCGTCTCCGAGTCGATACCCCTTTAATTTAAAACCTAATCAATTGAGTTCTGTTCAAATGCATCAGTTATTTAGTGGTCGGAGTGGGCCCTCCTCTGGACTTGTAGTCGGAGAGTGGGAATGAATTACCAACTCATTTACCGCTTAATTAATGTTATTTTTATGGCTTTTATTTAATCAAATTCTGAGTTTAAATCAAATCAAATGATTCTTAAATTATTTGCGAAAAGAGTTTGAATTTTAACTTAAAATATATTAGTTTTTGACTTAAGTTTTATATGAAATGCTCTGAAAAATACTACAAAATTTCTTTTAATGTTTTATCATTTCTTCAAATTTAATGTATTTCTAATAATTAATTTAATGTAATTTTATTTTAATTAATTTCTACTCATTTGAATGTAAATACAAATTATTGAATAAATTTTGTTATAAAATTATTTTACTTATCATTAGTTTTGAGTCCAGAATCGGCCCAATCCATGAATTAAGTGTCAACTCATGTGAATGTCTTAAATTCCTATAAATTTAAGATATATTTTAGTAAATATTTAAGAAAATTATATTTAATTAAAATCTAAACTGAACTCAATTAATATAATTTGTATTTTTTGTTTCTTATTTTCATTGGCTTTGAGTTAAATTAAGTTAAATTCATTTAAAACATAAATTAATCAAATATTTTCATTAAAAAGAATTCAATAAAAGAGTGAAAACAAATCATTGTTTAATGAATTGAAATTCAAAGAACTTCCATAACTTCGAGATCCATATAATTGTGTTCATGGCTTTGGACGTCACTAATCGGTTTTGTATAATAAGATATGATTCATAACTAAAGCCAATCCCCGCCGGAGATTGAAATACAAAACATTCGTCACTTTATTCCAACTGAACTCATTGTCGACAACTGTCTTTCACTCATTTATTACACCAAAGGTTTCATTTTCTCACAACAAACCAATTTGTGAACTAAACTTCAAAAACTTTAAAAATTAAAACTCATATTTTAGTCATTCAAACCAGGGATGGCCATCTGGGGGAGGGAGTATAGAGGGGGTATTGGAGTACCCTCCTAGGCACGAAAAAAATTGTAGTTCAAAACTGCAATAAAAAGATGACCCTCTCTTAACTTTCTCATTTTTTGAGCTCAAAGGAGAATCCTGTCTATAACACTAAATTTCCCTAAATTTACCATGAAAACCAGATAGTGGGTTTGGTAGAGGTCACCTTAAGGATCAATAATATACAGGTCTTAAATCCACCAGCCACTGCATTTTTCCGCTAGAGGGCCTCAAAGTTTAAATATATTTTACCCTTTATCTACCCTTAATGTTGATTCAATCAAAAAGTGATAATATATTTGTCTACACAGTAGACCATGCTAAATCTTTTGGGAGCTGTTAGAAGAGGGCAGCTAAAAAAGGTAAACTTAAAAGCACATGTTTTAGTGTTTAATTATTAAATTGTTTTGATTTTATCTTAAGGTTTAAAAATGATTTAAATTATAATTGTTTATTAATTATATTATTTATATTGGAAGTAGGGGAGCACTCGTGTAATTTATTGGAAGTTAATAGCGAAAATCTAAGTTCAAACTCTGATCAATAGCGATAAGTTTACAAGTAAAGGAATCTATTGTTATAGTTTACGAATATTTAAAAAGCTAAAGAATTAAAAAGAAAATTATTATTTTAATTATCAATCAATTTTTCAATGTGAATAGGACATCATACTACAGAATCTTAAGGTAAGTCCCATTCGTTAGGACAACCACTTCTTCTATTCTAAACTTATTTTATTTTAATTTTTTAGTGAATATAGAAAATCAAATCGATTCGAAGTCAAACAAAAATTTAAAAAATTTTACATTACTCAAGAGGATATAAACCAAATAGATGATATCATCAAAAGTATCACAGAAGAAAATACTTCGCCGTCAAAATATGATATATTTAAGAATTTTAAGAATCTAATGATATTTCATTTAAAAATTGTGGCAAAAGTTTTTTTGTAGATTGATGAATAGGGCAGGTTATCGTGCCCATAAAACTGTAAAAATTGCTCGTAATCAAAAGATTAGTAAATCAATGAATTAAGCATTTGATTAAAAAAAGAGAATTAGAAAAAAAATGTTCATCGAAATTACATCAAACCCAAAATTCTTATGCAATTAAATAAATCCAAAAAACTTAGAATTCGCTTCAAAATTGATATGTTTTGGGAGTAGTGGCACACGCCTGTAATTAATAATTACTTTTAGCTAAAGGCCAACGATTCAATGTATTATATGCCGTTGGTACCAAATGATTTATTAAAGGGTCGCTCTTCCTTCAAAGAGATATTGAAATAAATAGCGAAAAGTTTGAAGAATGGCTTAGAGTTCAACTAATACAAAATATTAGTCAAACTTCTATGATAGTGTTCGATAACGCGTCGGTTCATTCAAGATTGAAAGAAATGTGTTTTTCACTACAGAAACGAAGCTTTGATTTTCTTTAGGACCACTACTTCTTCTATTCAAAACTTAATTTATTTGTAATTGGCAGGAAACCTAATTCAAATGCTAAAGTTTTGGATATGAAAATATGACTAAGATATAATGGAGTGACCTTCGATCCAAAATTGAAAAAACCTGAAATTTATAAATTAATCAAAGAATTTCCTATCCAAAGATGCTATGTTGTGGATGAGCTTATTCGAGCCACTGGTCATATCCTATTAAGGACGCCTCCCTATTTCTATGAGCTTTTATTAACTAAGAAATAACAAAAGAATGTGAGAGGGGTACCCATTTGCTATAGATTCCGAGAATATAAATATAATGATTTAATATTTTTCCCCAAAATGTAAGAAAATTCGCAATAATAGTCAAAAGAAATCCAAAAAAAATATAATAAATTATAACAATATTAAAATAGCACCTTAAAATTATATACTTGAAAAATTAATGGTGAAGCTACTAACTACCAAGTTAGGTTAAATGAAATTTAATATACAAATTATATATTTTACTTATTTAAAGTGAATTTTAAAAATTAAATGAAAACTTATTTTTTAAA
This sequence comes from Galumna obvia, assembly GCA_034695785.1. NCBI lineage: Eukaryota > Metazoa > Arthropoda > Arachnida > Sarcoptiformes > Galumnidae > Galumna > Galumna obvia. The sequence continues at coordinate 27,291 of JAQFZM010000462.1, forward strand.
TAATAAAATTTGGCAAGGGTATACCTTTCGTTTATTATTCATAATAACCTTGACCATTTTCAAAGACAAATCATAAAATAATATTAAAGATAAACCAAAATATAATCCGAAAAGGCCTACGATAAAACAAATTAATTCTCCAAAACTTAATTTTTTCAAATGTTTGATCCGAATATGGTCAGAATAAGGTATTGTAAAAATTTCCCATTTAAACAATTTTTTTAAATAATTTTCAATAGTTTTTTCAATAGTATTTTAGTATTTTCAATAATTTCCCAATTTAAAATTAAAACCCAATCTTTTCTCATTTTCTCCTCAATGAACAAAACGTCCTAACTGACAGTCCTTAAGTTTTAAATAATTTGTATTCAGATATACATTAAATAACATTTCTTTAATTAATTTTATATAAATCAATTTTTTCAGATTTCAATAATTTTAATAAACTTAATTATTTAAACCTAAAAAGTTTTAGAACATTTAATTTATTAGATTTGAATTAAATTTTATGATTTTATATAATTAATTAAATATAAATTCATTTTCAATTATCGTTGAAACAATATATGAAACTTAAAGTTTTATATAATTCAATCAAATTTGATTTATTTAATTAAAAATTTATTTAAAATTATATGACATTGGATTTGTTTTTACAAATAATTTTACAATATATAATTTTTAAAAATCATTATAACATTAAATAATTTCATTTCAAAACAAAAATCAATGAAAGCCTACCGTTTAGTCCTCATCCAAATGAAGGACCGGTGGATCTGAATTTGATCAGAATTTATTGAAAATTGTTTCGAGGGTTTAGGCAAGAATGAGTCTTAAAAGGACAATAAACATTCCAAAAGAAATTTAGTATCGATTTAAAAAGAACTAAATATTTCACTAATTCTTGTTCAATAAAAGGATTGAAACAAAAGAAACAAATCCAAAAAAATATTCCGATTGAATGACAATTATATAAGGAGAGAATAAGATATTTCTTTGATTTTGCGATAATATTGTTGTACACAAGACCTCATCCACTAATATAGTATGTTGTCTTTTTATAAGAATAATTGGTATTAGATATGACACAAATGTACAGTAAAACATACATAATTTTTAAAATCACTGATAAACAATTAGTGATTCACTCATTTTAATTAATAATCAAATTAATAAAACGTTTCACTAAAACCAACAAAAACTATTCATTCGGTAAATTAGAATTAATCCAATTTTATAAAACTTTCTTTACTCAAAAGTGTTTAAAATTGAACTTTTAATTCATTCAATATTTTATTTTACAAAAATGATTGATATCAAGAATTTTTATTAATTAGGACATAATTATTTATTGCTTTAATTACAGCCTTTTAGGTCTCTTAAATTGTTTAATCATAATAATATTTTAATTTCTATTTATTTACAGCTTTGGGCATATTATTTGTACATTGATTTTTTTCAAATTAAGAATTAGAAGGTAATATTTTATTAAATATAATGTACAATTGGAAAGAGAAAAATAAATTTAATAAATAATAGTTTTATTTTATTTAATTTTAATAATTTATGAGTTACTTTTATGTAAAATTTAATAATTACTAAAGCTCGGATTTATAGTTATTTATTCACCCCTTTATAGTTAAACTAAATAATTAAGATACATGGCTTAAATAGTTACTTAAATAGTTATTTATTTTCATTATAAAATCACTTTTAAATAATTGATTTTGCATCAAAATCAATTATAAAATATATTTGGGTTTTTTTTCTTTTAAAAATACATAAATTGAATTTGTTTATCAAGAAACTGGAATCAATATTAACAATTAGAAAGGAATTTCTAATTATATTCATTCCTATTTAATCATACCAATAACATCAAGGGATGGAATGGGATTAGGTTTTATTTGTGTTGAGAAACAATCCAGATTTTTTAATCCCGATTTTTATATCAGTATTTAAGGGATTCCTACAAAAATTATAAAAAACCACTAAAAGTTTTTTTTATATAAAACAATACCAATACAGTTAATTCTCCTATCTTGAATTCTAATAACTTAAATTAAAGTCTATCTTGAACTGAATATGTAAGACCCGATTCACTAACATAGAAACCCTATTAAAAGTTCTCTCTTATCTTGAACCTATTAACTTGTATCTTGAATCCAAAAGTCAGGTTTCATAAACTATTTTGTGCATATTTGAACTTGAATGTTAAATAAACTAAAAATTGAAATAAAGTTATTAAAATTAATTTATAAAATATTTTTGTCAGAAAATGCCTTTTAAAAAATAAAATTTTAAAAATTGAATTACGTGTTGTTTATAATCAATAAATATAACAAATTATGTTTATTAATTCATATTATTCTTAAAATTCATTTGTATTATTCATAAAATTAGATAATTTTGTTATTTTTCCAATTTGAATTATTTCTATTTTGAATTCAAAATCCGCGTCCTAACCGAATCAATGATAGAAGGGTTAACAGCATATCTCAAAACATTTCTATAACTTAAAAATATTTTATTCTAATCGTTATTCTAAATAATTATATTTTATTTAAAATAAGATTTTAAAAAATATATTGTTTGATTTAATCATGAATTAAAATAATTAATTTAATAAATAAAATTTAATAACTAGTTTCAACCACAATACATGTTTTTCATAAATTATATACATTTTTTCTCTAAAAAACTCCAAAAAGTTAGGAATTTTTAAAATAGTAACTAACATTCAAAATAGTTATTTATAGTTAAAATAAGGGTTGACTAAAATGGCCCAAGGTGCGTGATCGGTGTGCATACTAATATTGAAAGTGATAGTGCAACCCACTAAAATATTTATCCTAGTTAAAAATCCGAGCTTTAATAATTACTAATAAGTGGTAAAGTTATTTTCTTGAATAAAAAAATATTTTTCAATATTCTAGTCAATAGAGTTGTAAATAGATAAACGAATATAATAATAAAAATCTTTATGTTATTAAATTTTAAAAATATAAAATTATTTTATTTTAAAAATTAATGTTTATAATTAATATATTTAGAGCTGTAAATAATTAGAAAATTAAAATTTTTAATAACAAAAATAAATCTTTAGAACTCTAAAAAGACTGTAATTAAAGCAAAAAATAATTAACGTTTTATTAATAAAAACTCATTGTTTAAGTAATTTTTTTGTAAAATTAATTGAATTTTTTGTTAATTTTAGTGAAATATTGTATTAAATTCATTATTGATTATAATGATTGAATTACTAATTTGTTGGGAGGGGGGGGGTTTGTACACAATATGTGTTTTTCGGAACATTTGTATTAAATCTGATGGCCATTATTCTTATAAGACAAAAGAGAAGTGGAACAGGTCTTATATCCAAAAATTGTATCGAAAATCCGAATAAATATTTATTTCCTTTTTATCATCCCTTTTATTGAACAAGAATTCAATGAAATATTCAGTTCCACTAAAATCAATACTAAATTTCCTTTTTGAATATTTATTGTTGTTTAAGTACTCATTTTTGTCTTAACCCCCCAAATATTTGTTATTAAATTCAGGTCTAATTAAGATCCACCTGTCCTTCAATTAGATAAGGCATCGACGGTAGGCTTTCATTGATTTTGTATTGAAATAAAATGATTTAATTTTTTAATAATTTATATAATTTTAAATAGAAAACATATTTTTGAAAACATGACCATGGTAATATTGATTTATATGAATTTTAAGTAAATGAATCAAAATTGATTTAATTATTTAAAACTTAAATTTTAAAATATTTTTAAAACGATATTTGAAAATGAATTTATATTTAATTAATTAACACAAAATCATTAAAATTATATCAAATTTAATGAATCTGACAATTCAGTAATTGAACAATTTAATTTATTGACAAAATATAGGAATTTCTAAGTTAGATTTAGCTACTTTATATCAAAGGGAAATGAGTTTTGAATAAATGTTATTTATTAAATATTTATTAGAAATTCTAATTTAAAATTATTAAAATTGGTCAAAAAATTTATTAATTTAATAATAAGAATTTATAATAAATTTGTTTTATTTGAATCAAAAACATATTCGAGATTTTTTTCCAAAAATATTAATTATTAAAATATATTTAAAATATGATTTTTTACTTCATTTTAAACATTACAGTCTTTAATAAATAAATTTTATTTCAATTTCTCTCTCTCTCTCTCTCTCATTCTCTCACTCTCCCTCTCTTTTTTTCTCTATCTTTTTCAATCGCTCTCTTTCTTTCTCACTCACTCTGTCCCTCCCTCTTTCTTCCAGTCTCCTCCACTTTCTAAAGTTATTACGCACTTAACAAATTAAAAATTTTTATTTATTATTTTATAATCAGAAATATTTTTAATATGGTAAGTTTTATTTTTATAATTATTAAAATAAAATTTTATAAAAATTTGATATCAATGCATAATTTATTTCTTTGAAACAAATTTTTTCAAATTTATTAATAAAATTATCCCAGATAAATTATTCACAATAAAAATATAATAATAATTTTTTAAAATAAAAAGTGCAAGATAAATTTAATTTATTTATACTCAATCAATAATAATGTTTGTTACCATAAAATAAAAATCGTTTTAAAATTTATTTAATTTTTAATTTTAATAATTAATTAATATTATTTTTTATCTCTCTCTCTCTGTCCCTATCTCTGTCTCTGTCTCTCTCCCTCTCTTACTCGCTCTTTGGAAGCATTAATATTTAAATATTATATCTGTGGTTGGCCCTCTCTATTGTGATAATTGCTTGTGGCAACGAAATTAAAGATTTTTTGCTATATCCAATCCGGTTAACGTGTCTGAAAAATTTGGGAGTATCGTTAAACCCTTCAGAAACGCTGTTTACTATATGAAGGGAAGCGTATAATTCATTTGTCGTAAAATTCATGTAATCAATTGTATTTTGTTATGGTTTTCATATAAATTT